>APFE031172530.1:16209-93859 GCA_000404065.3 Pinus taeda | reverse complement strand
AGAGAGCTACAACTCTCTCTCGTTTTCCAGCTTCTCCTGGAAGGGAGCTACAACACCCTTTAGCTCTTGCACTAGCCAAGATACTAGTACGTAGGTGCTGGCCTACAGAAGGCTACAACCTTCTCTTTCTTCCAGGGACCACGTTTCATAAATTTTCATACTGGATCCATGAACATCAATTAATCATCAAGGATTTCTCTATCAACCAATCTCCTTTCCACTGAAACAAGTAGATACTTCTCTGACAACTGTACCCAAAACACAGTACCAAAAACCACACACCAGAAAATAGAACCCAGAACACAGCAGCAATGAACAGAAGCAGCTAAATCACAGCTTAAAGCATATACGTTATTTCAACAGCCTGAAACCTGCGTGCATACGCATCTGCGTATGGGACAACCTGCGTATACGCGTTATGACTTCACTGAACCTGCGTGTATACGCACCTTAGCTTCACTGAACCTGCATACAGATCTATAAAGGATAATTCACTCTTTCATATATTCAATCCCTAATTAACCCAGATTATCAGACTTATAGATCAAGCAAGCGCCACATCTAGCAGATCGAAATCATTTAAAGATACTATCATTCAAGCTTAAAGATTATGACCCATGAATAGAACTTATCCAACCTTTTGCACTAAGGTTCCTCCTTCATTCAGATCCAGATCTGCATCACCACCAATATACCAGCTCTAGCACTTTATCAGATATTTAATAAAAAATGCAGATGATCTTTTGCCACATGATCTCCTTCCTCTTTTATAGTCTTAGGCCTTCATCAATACCATGGTCCAAAACCATAACATTTCAATACCATGAACCCAAAACTAAGGATCAACACATCTGACAAGATGCCATGGTCCAAAACATAGGTTCAAATCCCAAGAACTAACTACCATGGACCAAAAGTATGATCCCCAATATATACGCGCTTTTGTAATGAATAACCCGCGTGTATACGCGCCTTCGTCTAGATGAACCTGCGTATATGTCTTTTTCTTCTTTCTGAGTACCTGAACTGAGATCTGTTACCAAAGAGAGTTGTCATCAAGGACAACACCTGTGCCATAGCTCCAAACCTGTGCCATAATGCCAACATTCCAAGCCCCACAAGATTTGAACTCATGACCTCCATTATGCAATTTGAAAGACTTACCAACATATCACAAGTCACATTTACAAATTTTAATGGAATTTTGGATATTTTAATCATTCTAAAAATGAAAATTGAAACAACAAGTTGACAAATGGTCAATCTAAATCCAAGGTTTTTAGGAAAATATGATTCCAAAATATTTTCCAAGTCATTTTTCATATCTTTCGAATCCATCATTTTCAAGATTTTTAGGAAAATGGGATTCCAAAATATTTGCCAAATTATTTTTCATATCTTTTGAACTCATCCTTTTTGCCCAGAAAGTGGATTTTTTAACCAATTTTTATTCTATTAAAGCTTGGCAAATGTTTATGATATTTTTTATATATTTTTTTTGTTGCAAGTTGTAAGCATGGAGAAAATATCATTTCTGAACATTTCTGCAGTAAGAAATTTTTTTTAATTTATATTTTTTTTGTTATTTAATTATTAAAAAAAAACAGTTACCAATTTTTTCTTAAATTATTGATTTTTTTTCTCTGCACCTTGGCGACACTGTTGGGTGGTTGTCCATGGCTCTGTGGTTGGTTTGTTGGATGGCCTTAGCTGCTAACTGCATTTAATTGAAAACCGTTTTTTTTTTCACACAACCTAGAAAATAAGGCTCTAGAGAACCTTGAAAATCTATCAAATGGTTACGAATTTTGAGATAACCTAGCAAATAAGGCTCCAGATAACCCTGAAAATCTATCAAATGGTTATGAATTTTGAGGAAATCTCTAGCACCAACCATAATTCACCCCATTCTGAAAAAAACCCATGTTTTAGATTTTTGAGACTCATTTTCACTTGGTCACAAAATGCATTTTAAAAATGACGTTTTTAACCTCTGTGTATCTGGTCTCTGCTCAGGTAACTACCCGGTGAAATTTGTTTTTTTAGGAGAATGCACAACTATCTTTCATTTTTTCCAAAATCACACATAACATTTGTAGTTTAAATTAATTTTTTTATTTGAAATTTGTTTAAATAAGCAAATCTCTTTGTTTTTTATTTACATGTGTTCCATTCACTTTTAATATATACTATATTATAAACTAAAATTATGTTCGTTTTAAAATTTAATGAAACATTTAAAAAAAAGTATGTTCCATTTTAAATTTATTTTAAAAGAAACAAATAATGAAAGAGAAGATGTCTTTATTTTTTATTTTTTTAACAAAATATATACTAACATGAAATTTCTTTTTTTGATACTCCAGGTCACACAAAGTGCAGGAGGAGAGCATGCTCAAGTTTTTATTAGTTGATTCCTCTCTTTTAAAAATTTGGATACAAAACATAAAATGAAAATAATCAATCTCTTACCTGAAACTATCATTTATTCTTCCACCTTCACTTGTGCTCCTCATTCACAATCGTTTGTTTTATTGCAATTTTCTTGCCAAGGGTTAATAAATTGGTGGCCCTTAGTGCACCACAAAATTGCAAATTTATCCTAAAAATCACAAAAACTTGTTTTTATTTGTTAGTCCTATTCTATTGAAAAAGAAATAAAACAGTCTCTTAAGTATAAGAGAATTTCCAATGCATCCATTTGCGTAACAAAATCACCAGTAAACTCATATTCATGTTTAAACTATACTCTTTGATATGTACCAGTGTATGAGAGACCAACTTCCTTGATTTGAATAATGTTAGAAGACACTGAAAATGGAATCCTGAGATCCAATAACTATCTTAAACCAAGATTCAATGTAATCTTGTCTTCGTTTGTTTTCTGATATCATGCCATGCAAGTTTTCAAAGATGTGATCTTCATTCATAGAATTGGGTGATAAACCTGCATGAAACTCAAGTTTCAATTTCTCCTCTTTAACATGCATCCATGATTCTTGGAAGTTACCTGAATATTTTTCCTCTTCTGATTGTTGTTCTTCAATGGAAATTGGTGCTTTATTTTGCAGTACCTCAAGATTATGAGTGGATTGAGGTGTTTTATTGTTGGGGATTCCAAATGGTTGTGCAGGTAGTGGAGTGGAAATGGATCTTTGGGGTACGTTTGTTGATGGTAATGGTTGAATTGAGATCAATTGAGCGTGAAATGGATGTTGTGGTGGAGGTGAATAGTATGAATAGCATTGAGATTGGCATTGAGGATAGTGAGGAAAAGATTGAGGATACGGTGGATTTCTTCTGTAAGGCCGTTGCCAACCTTGTTTCCAAGATTGGTTTTGAGGTTTGGATTGAGATGGCTAAGGTTGCCAAGGAAAGGGTGTTTTCTAATTACTTTGAGATTGTTGTGCATAACCTTGAAATTGGGAAGTAAGATCTTGCATCATACTAGGTTGATGAGGTTGCCATGATCTTTTTGGAGCCCTAGAACGGGATTGTTCCAACATTTGATTTGCTCCTTGGTAAACTTCCCTTAACCCTGGTAATTATGGAAAATATTTAGTAGTATGTGATCCTGCACAAATTTCATACATTTTAATGTTATCAAGTGCACATTCATGCAAAGCATGTTTCTTTTTGCACTTAGGGAAAAACATAAATGAAGCAAAATTCTCAACTATTTGCTTTTTTTTCATTCTTAGCATATCAATTTGTTCTTTTAAATTACCAAAAATGCCTAGAAAGTTGTTAAGTTCAATTTGACTTACCAATACTGATGTTGACTTGCCTTCTCTTTCCATAACAAGATCCTGAGGGGATCTTGCATACTTTGCTTTTCCTCTTGATATGTTCTTACACAACTCACAAATCTCTTGAAATGACAATTGATAAACATCTCCTTTTCCCACCAGGTTAAGAAAATCAATCCATTCATCCTTTATAGAATTTAGTAGAAGAGTTTTTAATATGTCTGATCCTAAATTATGCATTTTAACTCTTTGGCATGATATGTAAATCTCTCCACTAAATCGTCTAAGCTTTAATCCTCTTTTTGGTTCATCTTAAAGACTTGATTTCTAAGGTCATGGTTTATACAATAATATCCGTATCTTTCAAAAAATTCTCTTTTCATATCATTCCATGTCCTTATAGAATTTGTTCCTAAAGTCATGAACCATTTAAGAGCTCTATCATTCAATGTTGCCGGAAACAAATTCAATTTTTGAATGTGTAATAAGTAGCCATAAGATCTACAAATTATTTCAAATTCAAATAGAAAAGTTTTTGGGTCTTCTGATCTCATACCATTGAAGATAGAAAGTACAGATGGAGAGATGTTCTTCATATGAAAATTGATATCAGTTTCTTGAGTGGGAAATCCAAAAGGATTTTCCTCATTTTCACCATCTCCATCCATTTCTTCTACCTACAAAACTAGGAATTCATGATATGGATGGTTTTTTTTATGTTTTTTTTTGAATGGGGGTTTTGTTTTATGAATGTTTTATCTTTCTAATTTTCATCTAAATGCAAATAACCCTAATGAAAATTATTTCTAAACAATATTCCTAACTAGTTCCATCTAAGTATGCTTCCCCGGCAACGGCACCAAAAATGTAGGGCGATTTAACAGTATGCTAAATCCATTGTCATTTTAATTTGTCAACCCAAGGGTCTCGTAAACTTAGAAGAAAACCAAAATATATGGGACCTTACATGAAACTGTTGTAGAAAGTTTGTTTAGGATGGAAAGAGAGAAAGTAAATGCATATTACAAATACAACTAAAGAAAACTGCAAAAGAAATCTCATGCATGAAAATTAAATCAAATTCTAAAGCTGGAATGAATGAATTAACACCATGGCCTTTAATCTATTCAAAAGAAAAATAATCTATGAACAACTATAAGAAGAAAACTATGATAATCTAGAAAGCAGTAAATAGAAACTAGTGATTTAGTTTTCAAGCAAGCAAACTAAGTTAGCTAGTAAGCAAGCAGTTTAATGACAATCAAATCAAATGTAAGAAATTAAATCAAACTTGCAGAAAGTAAAGCACACTTGCATGAAAGAAAATAACATAAATCAAACTATGTTACAATTGTATGCAAATTGTGGTTGATGGGGATCCTTCCATTCCTCAATGAGCACACAAGAACAACTATCACATCTTAAGAATCAAACAACACTCATAACTCATGATTGGATGAAATGATATTATTCATGTTGAACGAACAATCATGAATCTGATGCATGAATAAAATGACAAATATTAGCTTCCTTTGAAGGATGCTCCTCCTATTTATACATGAATTAAGGATATCTTCTCATTAAATGCAAATCCCTTAAATATCTAATAGATCCATACTTGTCTCAACTTATCCCTAAATACTAGATACAAATTCCATGACTCATAAAGATCTCCATGATATTTCTCCTTGGAATATGGTCCACCTCTTGAGTTGCAATTCGTATTTTGTCTTGGGAGGCCACATAAGGGTGCCTTGGAAGCTTCCAAATGATCTACACATCTCAGAAAACTCATAACACACACACACACACACATATATATATGAAACCATGTTAATTTCGTAGTTTTTAATCATGAATTCACTTTAAATACATAAAATAAATAACTTTGGAAAACAAGGACCATAGCCCACATAATCATGAAGATGGTCACCTGATGTAGGGTTTTAGGCTAGATAGTTATGAAATGATGGAAATATGGATGAATATGGAAGACAATTTTGAGACTCAACACCGCACGTGGCGGGATTCGAGGGACAGGGATCTCCGTCAGCAATGTGAATCTATTAATGAAGAAGACAACAACTCTAACGAACAATAATTGTTCGAGTACTTTTCATCATTATAACATGGATTTTCTGCTCAATGAGAAGGATAAGTGGAGGGCGATTGAGTACGGTCCCTTCCTTGGCTCACCTATCTCCAAAGCCTGTGATGCCACCTCCCCCCTCCCTTGTGTGATCATCGTCCTTTAGTATCATCCTCCCTACTCTGCCATTACTCCCCCACCCCTCCTCAAATTTCCACATGCTTCCCCTTCCCGGCCTCTGTCCCTCATCTCAGCCTCTCTCCTCCTCCCGGCATCTATAAATTCACCCCTCCCCCTTCTCCACCTCATTCTTCTCACTGCCTTCATCCTCCTTTGCTGGCCCCTCTTTCTCTAGTTCCCCCTGCATTCCAACCCCTCTGTTTATGTCATGGCTCCTAGGACTGGCTCCACCTCTGGTCCTAGCTGGGGAGGTGTGTACGGTCGCGCAGCCTCCCATTAGAAATCCTTGGGACCTACCCCTGCCACTCGCGCAGAGGCCGCTACTAAGCACGCTGCCCTATGCTACTCGGCGGTGGTTAACCCAGAGACTTGGTAACGAATTTCAAACTTAGAGGCCCATGCCAATACTCTCCGTAGAGAGGTTACCACGGAGGAGGTCGATGTAGAGTTTCCCTGGATTCCTGACCCTACTCTCGCTAGGGCGCAAGAAAACCTCTACATGCGTACAATAGAAACTTGGTGGCAAATGAAGACCATCATGTGGCTTTCTATGCAAGAACAAGAGGAGCGTTCCAAAACTCTAGAAACCAAGATTGACCGACTCAGGGAAAATTTTGTAGTGTATGTTGAAGCCATCCACCATTTTAGATTTATCACTCGGGATGCTCTGAACTACACTATGATTAAGAATATGTCTACTATGAAGATCAAGGAACCCCGAGCATAAAGAAAGAGGACCTTGGGGCCCCCATGAGTCGTCGGGGTATCACTGCGCAGCAGGAGGGAAGCTCACAAGAGACTCCCATTCGCCTGGATGAGCATCGGGTCACCACCAACCAGGAGTGATGCAGTCAGTTTCCTTTTGGTTCATCTTCCCAAGTGTATATTCCTCTGCCTCTACAAAAGACTATCTAACGGGAAGGTTCACAATTTCTGCAAGGTCGGATGCGACAAGGCGTTCTACTCCCTCCTCAACAACTAATTTCTTAATTTTGAGTTGTTGTAATGAGAGCACCTCTTCGTTCCTCTTTTTTACTTGGTTCCCTCTTTTGTCTGGTTCGCACTGTAAATGCAGTCTGTGCTACGGCCAGTACTAGCTTTTTGGCAGGGTTTTGTGTCGGTTCTTTCTCATACAACCCTTTTTCATAATCTGTCAATTTATCAAGTAATATAATATCTTATTTACAAAAAAACACTCACCCCAATGGGATATCATGTGATTTTGGCTCAACACTCTCCCCATAAGGCTATTATGGTCTCAACTTTACTAACTAAATCAAGGCTTTGCACTCTTCCGACATGGATATTGTGTTTTCTCCCTCCATTAATGCACCATTCTAGAACAACAATGGCATCCCATGGCATCTATTAAACTATTGCAAAAATGTTAATGCCCCCAAAACTATTACATGAAGAATGCAAAATAATGATTAGTACAATTCCTATATCCCCACCTCAAAAAGTAAAAGATCTCCATATCTAAAAAGGAATTTCAATAAATAAGATTTTTAGTAGTTAGGGTCTCTTTCTATGGTAAACCCTCCACTAGTTGACATCACTAACCCCATGGATAAAATCCCTAAAATGAAATTCCAATTAAATAAATCAATTTTCCAAAGTGAAAACCACCTAACGTTCTCACTTATATGGTGATCTAGGGTATACGTAAATTTGGATAGCAACGTTTGAGCATGTGTTTCCTTTTCTGAATATTGATATGCACAACAACGATATCACTTGGGTTGCTCCTGACACTTGATTACTATTAATTTAAGTACTAAGAATATATTACTCAAATGTATATATGTAATTTAGTATACATGGATCTCATTATTAGCATCCACATAAATATAATTCCTAATATGAAAAATTGAGTTACTCTCTTATATCTTAGTATTAGTGTAGGTCCTAAATGTTTGAATTTGAAATGATACTAAATAAGGTGGACTTGAGGGACTGAAGAATGAAAGAACAAGACAATACTTGACTAAGATCTATAGGTAGTTGGAGCATAATCACCTTGAACTCCCATCAATGTTTGATTCATACAAAGGTAGCATCCCACATATTATTGATTACCATTTTCAACATTGAAACTTGTACCACACCTTTTTTTCAACTTGTCAATAGCATTGGTTCAATGAAATTAATACATAATCCTTCTCTTAGTTAAACCAATGTCATCCACAATGCCTATGCATAACATGAGTACATGCTCAAATCGAGCTATCTTGGTTGATACTGGTAATGATCTTCCTAACTAGCATCCACATAAATAAAATTCCTAATATTTATTTATTTGACTAAATAAATAAATTCCACTATGGAAAACCCTTAAATCATCTAGATTGTACAGATTAAACCACTCAAACTTATAATTTTAACAAACACCTACTCAAGTTTGGACAAAATCTACCCATAAAATATTTAGAGAAAAAAATAAAAAAGTAGTTAAAATACAACATTCTAAAGACATT
Organism: Pinus taeda; assembly: GCA_000404065.3. Classification (NCBI taxonomy): domain Eukaryota; kingdom Viridiplantae; phylum Streptophyta; class Pinopsida; order Pinales; family Pinaceae; genus Pinus; species Pinus taeda. The sequence goes on along the minus strand of APFE031172530.1, from coordinate 85,364 downwards.
TTAACCATGTTGATGGCATCCCTTCTCCTTTCTCTCACAATGAGTGCCATTTGTGGAGCCATTTAACCTCCATAAGCTTTAGATAGGCATCCCTATCTAGATGGCAGATTTTGGGAATATCCTTAAATCTGATCAACAGAAGCAAGGTCAATTGTTTGACTTTGTTGTTGTCTTTGGAATTTCAGGATGTTCCAGGAATTTACAATCTGGATAAGTAATTGTTTGATCTTGATGTTGTTCTTAAGATCCCAAAATATACCCCGTCTACAATTAAAATGTTGATCCCAGAATATTCCCCAAGTCTACAATTGAAATGAGTTCAGCAGCTTTAGATTGCCCAGGTATGTTAGCTTCTTCCACCAAAGTTTAACTGGCTTGATTTTTTGGAATTCATGAATTAAGGGTGGAAGCTAAACCGCTTTATCATTTGTAAAAAGTATGTCATTAATGCCCTTATTGAAGCCCACATATTATCTTAGAAACACCAAAGGGCAGAGAGATTGGTGTTAGACCTATCTCTTCGTGCACATGGAGGGGTCCCTAATCAAGTTGGTCCCAAAATGTTTGTAGCAGTGTCTAGATCCTATCAATCCATTGTAGCCTCACACTCTCTATAGCTTCATATACATATCCAAATAAACATGTTACACAGATGGATGTATTGTGTGAAGTTTCACATCAACTCAAACTAAAACTGCTCACCATCAATATGTGATGGGCCACATAATATTGATATGGGCGATTTGGGCTGAGATTATAGGGCATGAGAGCGTGCACTAGATTGGAGGTGTAGATTCCTAAATAATTATAATCCTCTATCAGTCCACAAGTGTAAGGTTTGTCTGTGTAGGTTTTAACCCCGTACAGAAATTACCTGCATACCAATTCTAAAAACACAGAAAATAAACAATGCGAGAGCATAACACATAAAACACATATACACAGAGATTTTCCCCTGGATCCCAAAACCGGGACTTCCAGCTTGATTTTTCATTATGTTCCTTTCAATTTTACAATACATATTTATACATGCCGCAGCATCCAATACCATGGACTAAAAACAAGCATCCAAAACTATGGACCGAAAACTATCGCGTCCAAAACCATGCGCGAAAATCATGCACAAAACAATAGGTAGATCCACACAACCTAATATAGGGTCCAAAAAAAAAAAAATTCTAAGGTGTTGCCCGACCCCATTAGAGGGGGGTTACCTACAACCCTCAAACCCCCTATGACCCACCCCCCCCCCCCCCCCGCGCTACGCAATCGGTTGCAACAAAGGGGGGCTTCCCCCCCATCTAACCCCCAATTAACTGCGTGGGCTAGTCATGGAAATAATATAACACAACCAAACATTCTCCCTCTTGTTGTTTTATTTCCATAGGGGGCCACAAGAGAGCTTATTCATTTATCCAACCATGCAATGCCCATTGTTTCTCTACACCAAGAGAACTTCTCAAAACTCACAGATTTGTCAATGCATTTGTAGTTGTTAAATTAGAAACTAGGGCCAAACTCCATGTGGGTCAGCTTATTTCTGGCAGCTGATATTTTTATTGGAACCCTCTCGTCGAGAGGTGTAGGAATGATCCAAAGATCATCCGATTCCGATAAGTATTTATGGAGATATGAATTTATTTAGATTATAGTTTTGTTACCAAGCTGACCAGCTCTTATGTAGGCTCTAGAAGCCCAAATGTCATGTCTATTCATCATATACGTTTTAGTATAAATTGAAGCAGACTTGAGGTCATTTGGGCATGCACATTCTTCATGTGCTCTCCTCTCCATGTCTTGGGTTTTTGGAGAAGGAGAGACACTAATGAAGGATGCCCTAATGGATCTGTCATAATAACACAGGATCTGGAAACATGGTTTAAGGATTTATATGCAATCGTGAAGGAATAAAATACGTTGCTAGCCACATTCAATAACCATATCACGCAGGCCCTAAATTTGGCAACGTAGTCTAAGAAATATGTGGACATATACATACGCAATCATTCTGGCATAAAGAGGAACGCAGGTAATATATGTTGTTCATAATTATGAATAATATATGCAGTATCGTAGGCCATAATATAACGCAGCAACTACACATAGCAAGTGCATATTACCATCACGCAGGAATGTAGCAACTAAGCCGCAGTAATGAAATAATATGCCATCACGCAAAGCATAAAGATTATTAACATGCAGGCAGAGACACATACGTTGGGTCATAAATTTGTGGGCAATGGAGACAGATACGCTGGTCACTCATGATACCTCTACGCAATTCATAGATGATATTCAACACAGATATAAAGACCTATTTATAGATTGGTCATATGTTTTTCATACAGAGATATATACAATGCTCCTGGAAACATATATATGCAAGCAATGGTGACAGTTGCATGCAGTTCAAACATAGTCATGGTAACGTTGTTCATAAGGCACTTATACGCTTTCATAAGGGAAGTCGTAGTCAAGACTTGAAGTTATATTAAGGAGTCACTGTAAATCGCTGCCAGTAAAGGGAGGAGCCACAGTGAACTGCACTAAGCCTCAGTCACGAAGAAAGGAACTGTAGAAGGGTTTGACTGCACCTAGTTTGGGTTTAAGGTGCAGTCACAACCTCATGGAGTAGTGGATGGTATCACTGCAGTGAGTTGGAGTCTCAACATTCTCGCATAAAGAATGGCAACAAAGAATGGTTGTAGTCTGGGCATAACATTCTCTCCCAGCATATTACAGTCTCGGCATAGCAGTCATGGAGAATATCTAGATGGTATCATTATAACAATGTCGGTCATAAGTACAATGGCTCAAGCAGTTGTAATGGAGACCAAACTTTCAGGTAGATCTCATGGATATGATAAAGAAGAAACAGTGAGGATCTCAGCATGATGATGGGCAGCATGATCATGGACATGGGCAGCATGATGATAATCATGATTAGTGTAGCATGCAGTGGTGCAGCAAGTAGATCAGATACAGCACTACGATAGGTGAAGTCATCACCTTGGAGAGAATCAGTTGAAGCAGAATGTCTTCAACTGATCTCATCGTTATATGAAATGATCTATGCTAGATCTAGATAAGTCAAAGAGTTGACTTATGTTGTAAATGTACTATCTCTCTCTCTCTCTTCCTCTGCTGAAATTTGAAGAACATAAAAGAAGAATTGATCAAGGGTTTCCCCACACATTGTGGGGTTTGTCCCTAGCTTGCGCCATATCTTGTGTCCTCTTGCCTTGGCTTGTCTTTTACAATTTATATTTATGTTATATCTGCAGTTTATCTTAATGCTGATGTGATTGTTAACTATGAAAATTTAAATAAATTGATCTAGCATAGAACATACCTAAACTTAACAGTAGTATTCTTCAAAGTGTCCACCTTTACTAGCAACACCTTTTTGTCTTCTATCATATCCTTCTCAAAGTGATATTGAACATCAATGTGCTTTGTCTTTGAATGATATGAAGGGTTCTTTGCCAAGAAAATTGCACTTTGGTTGTCACTGTCTATCCTTATAGCTCCCTGTACTAACCCCATACTTGAACACAATCTCTATAACCAAACTACTTCCTTGCTTGCATGATGGCTGCCGTTGTACTGCCTCTGTAGTTGATAGTGCCACTACAGATTGTTTCTACTCATCCAACTAACTGCACCTCCAAATAGGTTAAACACATACCCACTTGTAGATCTTCTCTGATCCAGATCTCCAGCCCAGTTTGCATCAACAAAGCCACGAATATCCAACACTTTTTCCAATCTTGGTCTTCCTTGGTAGCACTAACCATAATCATTAGTACCATGCAAATACCTAAAAACCCACTTCATTGTTGTCCAGTGCTCCTTCCCTAGTTTTGACATAAATCTACTCAATACTCCCACTGCATGTGCAATGTCTGGTCTAGTACAGACCATTGCATACATCAGTCTACCGACTGCACTTGCATATGGAACACGGGACATGTCCTATTCCTCTTCTTGTGTCTTGGGACATTGTTCAGCATATAACCTCACACTTACAAGAATAGGAACCTTCACCGATTTACTATCCTACATATTAAACCTCTGCAGTATTGTCTCCACATACTTCCTCTGGTTTAACTAGAGCTTCCTCTTTTCCCGGTCTCTTCTAATTTACATCCCCAAAATATAGTTTGCAACACCAAGATATTTCATGTTGAATTTAGAGGACAATTGGGTCTTCAAATCCTAGATAATTTCTTTGTCATTTCCAACCAGCAACATATCATCCACATACAAGACCAGATAAATAACACGATCACCAATTAATTTAAAATACACACAGTGATCTGCTTTGCTTCTGGTGAAGTCAAGTCCCCGTATATATGTATCAAATTTATGATACCACATCCTTGGTGACTGTTTTAACCCATACAAAGACTTCTTTAACTTGCATACCATTTCTTTCTTACCCTTCACTGCAAAACCTTCAGGTTGATTCATGTAGATCTCCTCTTCCAGATCCCCGTGAAGAAATGTTGTCTTCACATCTATCTATTCTACCTCAAAATCAAAAGCAGTAATAATAGATAAAAGTAATCTAATAGAATCTACCTTGGCAACAGGAGAAAAAATATCACCAAAATCAATTCTTGGCACCTGGGAATAACCTTTTGCTACCAAGTGAGATTTGCATTTCTCCACCTTTCCTTCTACATTTGTCTTTTTCTTGAACACCCATTTTCTGCCAATGGGTTTCCTTCCAGCCGGCAACTCCACCAGATCCCAAGTCTCATTTTTGCACAAAGATGTCATTTCATCAACCATGGCCTCTTTCCAGAGTTTTCCATCCTTTGAATCTACTACTTCCTTCATAGTTCTGGAATCATCATCAATAACAGATAAAACAAAATTTGAACAGAAAGCAAATGGACTATACCTTTCCCGCTGCCTTCTTTCTCGAACTAATCTTCTCACACCCGGAGTTTGTGGCTCTTCATCTTTTGATTCCTCCTCTACTGTAGAGTATGATTCTTCCTCCTTAAGCTCAAACTCTATCTTCTTAGGTTTCTTTGGTTGGACTTCATGTTTAATAACGTCTTTCACCTCTCTGAACACCACATTTCGGCTGTACAAAACCTTCCTTGCTACTGGCTTCCAAATATTGTAACCCTGTAAACCATCCTTATACCCAATAAAAATGCACTTTTCTTATTTACTATCCAACTTGGTTCTTTTCTCCTTTGGGACGTGTACATATGCATCACATCCAAATACCTTTAGATGTGAAAGAGAGGGTTTCTTACCAGTCCATACCTCTTGTGGAGTCTTATCCTCCAACGCTGATGAAGGTGATCTGTTGACCAAGTAACATGTTGTCTTCACTGCCTCTGCCAAGAGTTCTTGGCCTAACCCAACACCATTAAGCGTGCTTCTTTCCCTTTCCATCAACATCTTGTTCATTCTTTTTGCAACTCCATTTTTCTCAGGTGTGTGTGTAGTCTTCTGTCGTGCTATACCACACTTCTTACAATATTCTTCAAATTCCTTGTTGCAAAACTCTCCACCGTTATATGTCCTCAACACCTTTATCTTCTTCTCTATCTAGTTTTCCACTAGAGACTTAAATTCTTTAAACCTGTCAAAGACTTCAGATTTCTTTTTAAGGAAATATATCCATGTATTCCTTGAGAAGTCATCTATAAATGATACATAGTACATAGACTTACCTAGCGATGGAACCTTCACAGATCCAAACATCACTGTGCACAAGGTCTAATATATGTTTCTCCCTCTTACCACCAAAGGGAAAACTCACCCGATTCTACTTTCCATATACACAATTTTCATAAAAATCGAAATCCAGAGAGTTATTACTCATACCTTCTACCATACCTTTACCATGAAGTTGTAGAAATTCTCATTATAGATCAACAGATTATGCGATATACTAAAGCAAAATACAAGATCTACTTCTACAAGAAACTTGTGGAAGCTTAACTGAATATGAGAAAGATCAAATAGAACACCTATAACTGAGAATGAGAAATCAATCACACATGAACACAGAAGAATTCTCCGAGGAAAGCCTCAGCTAAAAACCCCACCATCTGTATTATCATACAAGTGGAAATATCTTAGGATTACAGAAAGCTTTAGCTCTCAAGCTATCCAGCTCTCAGTACAATCCCTCACTGCTGCTCATAGACAGAATAGACAACACATATGCCTTCCTTCAATCCTCCAAGCCTCCTATTTCCTTGCGCGGTTTCTCTTGGGTCCTCAAGCTGCCACCTGTGTGTAATAATCCCTCACACATTACTCTGACCTCTGAAATAACTGCACAAACCTGAAGGAGAAAATTCCTTCTGCATGGATGAGCTTCCTATATAGGAAAAATCCTCCAACTGATAGTACATTGTCCCTTCCTCTTATCTCAACTGGGTCTCTGACTGAATTTACATAAATGAGTTATTTATGAGAGAATATTCAGTTATCTGAAGTGCAGCAATCACATGCATGCATACATTAACTAACTGAACTCACAGTCAATTCCACAAACTATTGGAACTAATCTAACTGGACTTAACTCAGTTAACTAAGCTAACTAATTACAACTCATCCTTATCTCTTTAACTAAGGGATAAATTCCTCAATTAATGGGATAATTGTTGCATGTCACCACATAGACTTCATGTTTGATTTTCTACAACTAATTAACTCAAGATGAATTAATTAACTATTTTACAAACAGCTGCTAAGATCAAATTCGAATTTTACTTCTCAATTTTAGTTCAAGGGCTAACTAAAATTGGAATCTATCCCAAAATATTATTTTTAGCAATGTTATTTTTAGCACTTCCGTTTTTCATTCCTTGTTGTTATGTCCAATATTGGTACCCGAACTTCTATTTATAGCAGTTCTATTTTTAGCACTTCTATTTTAGCATTTCTTGTTGCTATTTTCAACACTGCTTCTCAACAAGAAAGGCATTCAACTTGAACCCGACCTTGAACCTTTGGAATGTTCTACATGCAACACTTCTCCCAAGTGTTGTTGCTCTAGCAACTCTAGAAACAAACAAATCTCCCAACTGACCTCCCTATTGGGCTAGAAACACCCTCTGATGCTAAATCTCCCTCTGCCGCTAACAAGTGCTCCCTCTGTGACCTTTGAGCTACTGCAACACTCCATGCATCTTGCACTATTGCACACCTCTTTGTGCCATCCTGCACTGGTGCAACACTCCTGTGCCTCTCACATTATTGTAGCCTGCTAGCTCTGCATTGTCCTGGTATTCCTGCACTGTAGCTCTCTCTATCGCTCCATCCGCATCTGCCTCTGCCCACTCAGCCAGTGTTGCTACTCCTCGTCGGGGCTCCCATAGCAAAGTCTAATCAAAGAGGTTGGGTACCTCAATTATCCTGCCCCTATTCCAGCCTTCTTGGGACTGTCACTCTACATCGCCCCACCTCCAACCTAGAGGTATGGATGCATGTGATGCCTCTGCCCACTTGGCTCGAAATTTTTGTAAGAATTCCCACTGTAGATCAATAAATTATGAAATATACTAAAACAAAATACAAGATCTACTTCTACAACACTTTGTGGAAGCTTAATCGAATTGAGAAAGATTGAGAGAACACATATAACTGAGAATGAGAAATCAATCACACATAACACAAAAGAAATAACTTGGGGAAAGCCTCAACCTAAAACCCCAATCTCTCTATTATCATACAAGTGGAAAATAGTCACAAAATTACACAAAGCCTTAGCTTGGAATCTAACCATCTCTCAGTATAATCCCTCTGCTGCTCATAGATAGTCAAAGGCCTCTCACAAACCCTCTCCTCTACCCTCCAAGGCTCCTATTTCCTTGTGCATTTTTTCTTGGGGTTCGGTGCTTCCACACATGTGAATTCCCACCTCACACTACTCACTCGGCCCAGTAGTAACTGCACAATCCTGAAGGAGATAAATCCTTATGTATGGATGAGTTTCCTTTATATGAAAAATCCATCCAACTGATAGTACATTGTCCCTCCTCTGATCTCAACTGGGTCTCTATCTGAACTGACATGCATGAGTTATTTATAAAAGAATATTCAATTATCTGGAGAGCAGCAGTTACATGTATGCAAGCATTAACTAATTGAACTCACAATTAATTCAACTAACTATTTGAATTAATCTAACTGAAACTGACTCAGTTAACTAAGTCAAGTAATTACAACTCATCCTTATCTTTTTAACTGATGGATAAATTCCTCAATTAATGAATAAATTGTTGTATATCCCCACATAGACTTCATGTTTGATTTTCCTTAACTAATTAACTCAAGATGAATTAATTAATTATTTTACAAATAGCTGCTAAGATCAAATTTTAATTGTACTTCACTATTTTAGTTCAGGGACTAACTAAAATAGGAATATATCCCGAACTACTATTTTTAGCAATGTTATTTATGTCACTTCCATTTTTCATTCCTTTCTGCTATGTCCAGCACTGGTACCCGAACTATTATTTATAGCAGTGCTATTTTTATCACTTCTATTTTTAGCATTTCTTGTTGCTATTTTCAACACTCCCTCTCAACAAGAAAGGCATTCAACTCAAACCCGACCCTGAACCTTTGGAATGTTCTGCATGCAACACTTCCCCCAAGTGTGGTTGCTCCAGCAACTCTAGAAACAAAAAAAACTCCCAACTGACCTCTCTGTTGGGCTAGAATCATCCTCTGATGTTGAAGCTCCCTCTACCACTGACAAGTGCTCCCTCTGTGACCTATGAGCTGCTGCAACACTCCATGCAGCTCGCACCGTTTCACACCTCTTTGTGCCATCCTGCACTAGTGCAACACTCTTGTGCCTCTCGCATTGCTATAGCCTGCTAGCTCTACACGTTCTTGCTACTCCTGCACGATATCTCTCTCTGTTGCTCCATCTGCATCTATCTCTACCCACTCAGCCAATGCTGCTACTCCTCATTGGAGCTCCCGTAGCAAATTCGAATCAAAGAAGTTGGGTACCTCAAAGATCCTACCCCTATTTCAGCCTTCGTGGGACGATCACTCCACATTGCCCCACCTCCTACCTAGAGGTATGGATGCATGTGATCCCTCTGCCCACCTGTCGAAATTTCCCCCTACTAGAGGTCTCTGCATGAGTGGATGCCTCCACTCGGTCTCCTCTCGACTTCCCCAGTTGTGGCTGCTCCACAACTTCTTAAATTTGCTTCACCAATTGTGGCTCCTCCACAATTGTCTGAGACTTCTTCTGGAGCTGCATGTTGAGAGGTAATTTACTCTCCCTCTCAACCACCAAGTCTCCATCAGTTGCCTTGCTCCTCAAGGCTTTACATGCATCTTAAACTTCAAGAGCATACAAGTTCTTGACTCGTGAACCAATCTACTTCACCTGTCTAGAGGTGATGTGTCGAAGGAAAACCTTTCCCTTAATGAAGACTACATCATAGCCTTTGTCTTCCAGCATTGCGATCGACACCAAATTTTTCCTCAATCCTAGTACATACTTGACATCGGTCAAGGTAATGCGGGCTCCATGCTTCCTCTAAAAAAAACTTGTGCCTACACCTGAGACACTATACTTTTTATCATTACACATCGCAATCCACATCTGAAAATCCTTCTCCTCCAAGGTACTAAACAAACTCTTGTCGTCGGTCATGTGGAAAGAAGCTCCACTATCAAGAAACCAACCACATCCCACCATGGATGAAACCATGCATGCGAAGAGGGTGAAATCCAACTCGAACTGTGAGGCCAATGCCTCACCTTCACATCCTTCCTTGGATCCCATCTTGGATTTCTTCAGTGGACAATTTTTAGCAAAATGGCCCACCTCATGACAACGAAAGCATCACACTTTCGATTTGTCAAACTTCTTCCCACCATGGGAAGAACTCGATTTGGGATGAGAATCCTTCTCCTTCCCTTTCTTCGCCTTACTTGCTAAGTCACGATTTTCTTCATCCTCCTTCGATGATGAAGATCCATCTCTGGTGCTTCTTCTTATCTCCTCCTGCATCAGATCTGACCAAAGTCATTCCCAATCTAGCATTTTTTCTCTTCTATTAATCGAGTCTTGGTAGCTATGCCAGCTCTTAGGAAGACCAAGGAGTGCAAGACTCACCATGTCATCATTGACTGTCGTGATCCCTACACTTCCAAGCTCATCCCTACAGGTGGTGAGCTTGTTCAGATATGTCGAGATTGTGTCGCCCTTTTCACACTAGATCTTATGAAGCTTGTCTTTCAGCACCAACTTCCTCTAATCATTATTGTTTTGATATAGATCTTTCAATGTTTTCCACATCGAAAACGGTGTCTCCTTCCCATGGAGGCTTGAGACAATATGGTCTCGAACTATCTCCAGGCGGATTCTCCTTGCTCTAGCCACACATTTCTTCCATTCCGCCAGTTGAATAGCATCAGTCGACTTGGGGACTTCTTGATCATTGAAGTCCTTTATACCGTTATCCTCTAATATTTCTTCCATGTGATCCTGCCAGGATATAATTCGAGTTGTCATCAAGGGCATACTCGAGTCTTAAACTGTTGAACGCCATTGGTGAAATTAAGATGTGATAAGAACTCGATTTCTATAATCAAGAACTTGAAACTTTGAACTTCTCCATTCTTTTTATACTTTTATTCACTTTGATCACCTATGCTTCGTTACCATGTAGAAATTCCCACTATAGATCAACATATTATGCAATATACTAAAACACAATACAAGATCTACTTTTACAACACTTTGTAGAAGCTTAATCGAATTGAGCAAGATCAAGAGAATGCATATTATTGAGAATGAGAAATCAATCATACATAACACAGAAGAAATAACTTGGGGAAAGCCTCAGCCTAAAACCTCAATCTTTGTATTATCATACAAGTGGAAAATAGTCACAGAATTATACAAAGCCTTAGCTTGGAAGCCAACCAACTCTCAGTATAATCCATCTGTTGCTCATAGATAGTCAAAGGCCTCTCACCAACCTTCTCTTCTGCCCTCCAAGCCTCCTATTTACTTGCGTAGTTTTTCTTGAGGTCCAGTGCTTCCACACACGTGAATTCCCACCTCACACTGCTCACTTGGCCCAGTAGTAATTGCGCAATCCTGAAGGAGATAAATCCTTCTGTATGGATGAGTTTCCTTTATATGAAAAATCCATCCAACTGATAGTACATTTTCCCTCCTCTGATCTCAACTGGGTCTCTATCTGAACTGACATGCATGAGTTATTTATAAAAGAATATTCAATTATCTAGAGAGAAGCAGTTACATGTATGCAAGCATTAACTAATTGAACTCATAATTAATTCAACTAACTATTTGAATTATTCTAACTGGAACTGACTCAGTTAACTAAGTCAAGTAATTACAACTCAATATTACAACTCATCCTTATCTCTTTAACTGATGGATAAATTCCTCAATTAATGGAGAAATTGTTGCATGTCCCCACATAGGCTTTATGTTTGATTTTCCTTAACTAATTAACTCAAGATGAATTAATTAATTATTTCACAAACATCTACTAAGATCAAATTCAAATTTTACTTCACTATTTTAGTTCAAGGACTAACTAGAATAGGAATCTATCCCGAATTGATATTTTTAGCAATGCTATTTATACCACTTCCATTTTTCATTTCTTGCTTCTATGTCCAACACTATTACCTGAACTGCTATTTATAGCAACGCTATTTTTAGCATTTCTATTTTTAGCATTTCTTGTTACTATTTTCAACAATTTCCCCCTACTGGAGGTCTCTGCATGAGTGGATGCCTCCACTCGGTCTCCTCTCGGCTTCTCTAGTTGTGGTTGCTCCACAACCTCCTGAAGCTGCTTCACCAATTGGGGTTCCTCCACAATTGTCTGAGACTTCCTCTGGCGCTACATGTTGAGGGGTAATGTATTCTCCCTCTCAACCACCAAGTCTCCATCAGTTGCCTTTCTCCTTAAGGCTTCGCATGCATCTTGAACCTTAAGAGCATACAGGGTCTTGACTCGTGAACCGATCTGCTTCACATGTCTCATGGTGACATGTCTAAGGAAAACCTTTCCCTTACTAAAGACTACATCATAGCCTTTGTCTTCTAGCATCGTGATCGATACCAAGCTTTTCCTCAGACCTGGCACATACTTCACATTTGTCAAGGTAATGCGAGCTCCATGCTCCCTCTAAAAAAAAATCGTGCCTACTCCTGAGCCACTATAATTTTCATCATTACCTATCGCTATGAGCATCTGGAGATCTTTCTCCTCCAAAGTACTAAAAAAACTCTTATCCACAGTCATGTGGAATGAAGCTCCACTGTCAAGAAACCAACCACATCCCACCATGGATGAAACCATGCATGCGAAGAGGATGAAATCCAACTCGAATTGTGAGTCCAATGCCTCACCTTCGGATCCTTCCTTGGATCCCATCTTGGATTTCTTCAATGGACAATTTGTTGCAAAATGGCCCACCTCATGGCAATGAAAGCATCGCACTTTCAATTTATCAACTTTCTTCCCACCATAGGAAGAACTCGATTTGGGATGAGAATCCTTCTTCTTTCCTTTCTTTGCCTTACTCGCTAAGACGCAATTTTCTTCATCCTCCTTGGATGAAGAACCATCTATGGTGCTCCTCCTTATCTCCTCCTGCATCAGATCCAACCAAAGTCGTCCCTAATCTGACAATTTCTCTCTTCCATTTACCGAGTCTTGGTAGCTATCCCAGCTCTTAGGAAGACCGAGGAGAGCAATACTCACCATGTCATCGTCGACTGTCGTGATCCCTACACTTCCAAGCTCATCCCTGTAGGTGGTGAGACTGTTCAGATATGTATAGATCGTGTTGCCCTTTTCACACTTGATTTTCCGAAGCTTGTCTTTCAGCACCAGCTTCCTCTGATCGTTGTTGTTCTGATATAGATCTTTTAATGTTTTCCACATTGAAAATGGTGTCTCCTTCCCATGGAGGCTCGAGACAATGTGGTCTCGAACTCTCTCCAGGAGGATTCTCCTCGCTCTAGCCACACATTTCTTCCATTCTGCCAATTTTGTAGCATTAGTCACTGCCAGCTTGGGGACTTCTTGATTAATGAAGTCCTTTAGATCGTTATCCTCTAATACTGCTTCCATGCAATTCTTCCAGGATATATAATTCGAGCTGCCATCAAGGGCATACTCAAGTCTTAAACCGTTGAACGCCATTAGGGAAATTTGAAATGTGATAAGAATTCGAATTCTATAATCAGGAACTTGAAACTTCGAACTTCTCCCCTCTTTGTCTATTGTTCTCCGCTTTGATCAACTTTGCTCTGATACCATGTAGAAATTCCCATTGTAGATCAACAAGTTATGCAATATACTAAAGCAAAATACAAGATTTAATTCTACAAAAAACTTGTGGAAGCTTAACCGAATATGAGCAAGATCAAATAGAACACATATAACTGAGAATAAGAAATCAATCACACATGAACACAGAAGAATACTTTGGGGAAAGCCTTAGCTAAAAACCCCGCTATCTATATTATCATACAAGAGGAAATATCTCGGGATTACACAAAGATTTAGCTCTCAAGTTATCTAGCTCTCAGTACAATCCCTCACTGCTGCTCATAGACATAATAGACAACACATATTTCCTTGCGCAGTTTCTCCTGAGTCCTCAAGCTGCCATCTGTGTATAATAATCTCTCACACACTGCTCTGACCTCTAAAATAATTGCACAAACCTAAAGGAGATAATTCCTTCTGCATAGATGAGTTTTCTATATAGGAAAAATCCTCCAACTGATAGTACATTATCCTTTCCTTTGATCTCAACTCGGTCTCTAACTGAACTGACATGCATAAGTTATTTATGAGATAATATTCAGTTATTTGAAGTGCAACAGTTACATGCATGCATGCATTAACTAACTGAACTCACAATCAATTCCAAAAATTGTTGGAACTAACTTAATTTGACTTAACTCAGTTAATTGAGCTAACTAATTACAACTCAAATTACAACTCATCCTTATCTTTTTAACTAAGGGATAAATTCCTCAATTAATGGGATAACTATTGCATGTCCCCACATAGACTTCATGTTTTATTTTCTACAACTAATTAACTCAAAATGAATTAATTAATTATTTTACAAACAGCTGCTAAGATCAAATTCGAATTTTACTTTTCAATTTTAGTTCATGGACTAACTAAAACGGGTATCTATCCCGAAAGACTATTTATAGCAATGCTATTTTTAACACTTCCATTTTTCATTCCTTGTTGCTATGTCCAATACTGGTACCCAAACTGCTATTTATAGCAGTGTTATTTTTAGCACTTCTATTTTTAACATTTCTTGTTGCTATTTTCAACAGAAGTATTTGAAGGCCCTTCTCTCCAATATGTCCAAGCGTTTGATGTCACAACATGGTCTTCTCTCCAGAGACCACTAGATTTTCTACTCCACTTTCATGAACCACAGAACTGTTGCACCCATCAACAACATGTACAAAGTTCCAATTTGAACTCCCTGCATCAATACCAGTGTCCCCCGAACCATCTTGTAGGTATCATTCTCGAACACTGTTTTTACACCTGCATCATCCATATTGCATACAGAAATCAGATTTCTAGCTAATGCAGGAATATGCAGAATACCCGGACTAACCCTTCCACCTTGCAACGTCAGCTTTACTTTTCCGCAACCAATGATTCTAGCCTTCCTATCATCCCCCAAGAAGACATCAGCACCATCATATTTCTCATACTTGCAAAACCACTCTCTATGGGGAGTGAAGTGGAAGGACGCACTTGAGTCAATCAACCATGCCTCATGCTCTACATGTATACTTGAAGACGCCAAGTACACATCCCCACCTTCATCTGAGGTGGTTTTCGCCTCTACAGAAGGAGCATCATCAGATCCATTTCCTTTATCAGGAGTTTTAGATTTACAGTGCCTTTTGTAGTGCCCTTCCTTTCCATATTTCTAGCACACCACTTTTACAAGTTTTCCTGGAGATTTAGATCTCCCTCTAGATTTAGATCTCCCAGTCGATGACTTATTTTTGTTTCTGTTCTGGGACTGTCCTCATACAGACAATGCATCACCATTCTAGCTCTCCATATATTTCTGTCTCATCTCCTCTTGGTAGAGAACACAACAAACCAATGCACTTACCTTCATCTGAAATTTTAATATCAACAGATAATCACTGACTTACCACAGTATTAAATGTGTTCATATGCTCTATCACCGAGTCTCCATCTTTCATCCTCAGGTTATACAACTTTTTTCCGCATGAACAGTTTATTCACCAGAGACTTAGATTAGTACAAAGTCCCTAACTTGTCCCACAAAGCCTTCGTCGTAGCTTCCCATGATACATTTAGCAATACTGAATCTGAGACACAATCATATTGTGCTATTTGCCTTCCAATCCAACTTTTTCCATTCTTCATCAGACACTCTCGTTAGTTTAGTACCCAGATCTACCGCGATCCACTGATCTTTATCCACCAACAGACCCTCCATCTTGAGTTTCCACAACTCAAAACTCTAACCATTAAATTTCTCTATCTCTATCTTTCCACTACTCGCCATCTTCTTTCACCACCAGAATCGATCTCGCATATCTCCCACTGAACAGGGTCTACCACAAGCCCGAGCGAAACCCCTCAGCAACAAAGGCGTCCCCTTGAAGCCAAAACAACTGTGATACAAAATGTAGGTTTTAAACCCGTACAGAAATTACTTGCATACGAATTCTAAAAACACAGAAAATAAACAATGCAAGAGCATAACTCATAAAACACATATACACAGATATTTTCCCCTAGATCCCAAAATCGGGGCTTCCAACTTGATTTTTCATTATGTTGCTTTCAATGTTACAATACATATTTATACATACCGAAGAATCCAATACCATGGACCGAAAATCATCGGGTCCAAAACCATGGACCGATAATCATGCACAAAACAATAGGTAGGTCCGCCCAACCTAATATAAGGTCCAAAAAACAAAATTTTCCGGGGCACTGCCCCAAACCCCATAGAGGGGGGTTACCTACACCCCTCAAACCCCCTCACTATGCAATCGGTGCAACAAAGGGGGGGCGATTAAGTACGTGGGCTAGTCGTGGAAAGAATATAACACAACCCAACAATCTGTAACCTCAATCCCCTTGTGTCATCAATCATTTGTTTGAAGAACTAAATTTTTTCAAGGTTGAAAAACAAATCTATTAAAGGAAATTGTGTTTTGGATTTGCAAATGGTTAGACTAATTAATGCATTATCCAAAACCAACTTGTTTAAAACCGATTGACACTTCCTCTTAAACTTATCAATTTTTAATGGATACGAGAACTGCAATTAAATGGCTCTAGCAGGCATCGTGGGTAATCACAATGCTACTTCCCCGTCAATAAAGGCACAACTCTTAGATTTGTTAGACAGTTGATTCGTTTGTTGGGAAAGAAGGGAACTAAGTGGAGGCCTAGATGGGGAATTTGTCTTTGGAGTTTAAAAATAAATACAAGGAAAGTTCTAAATCAACCATTATCTTCTTCTGACAACACTAACTATAAATCGATTCGTGGAGATGAAAAATTTTATAATTCTAATAAACATGATTCTAAACACTAAACTGTTTCCACTGCATTTTTCCTTTATGATTGAATATGACCATCATGAATTGAATTACTTATTGAATGATAAAGACATAAATGGAAATTTGGCATTCTCGTATTCATTTCTTTATGTTCAACGTCATTCATGCTTGTATATTCAGTTGATGTAATATAATACATGAATCATAACAAGCATTTTCACATAGCATGTCGTTATATTCAATGACATTCATGTATTCATATTCAATTCAATTTAGGGCAGTGAGATTCTATTGAAAACCAATAGTGTATTACATTGATTCCATAGGAGAACAATAAAATGTATTAAATAAACACTGGACAGAAAAGGTTAACATAAGAAAGAAACTAAGCTAGATGAGAAACATAAACCCTTTGAAGTTCATACGAAATTAAGAAACCAAAAACACCAGATTGCCAGGACATCATTTGTTCTAGTGTGGTAGGCTAGGTTTTTGGCTTCTATCTAATGGATTTTGGTGGGACCAAGTGTTAATGAGATGGGAGATGTGGGCAAGCTTGTATACAACCATCCCGCCATGAATACTTTCGTTGAACTCCATTCCTACAAAATAGTTTTTTAGTTGGTTGGGAGAGATCCATATTCTACATCCTACTTAGTTAATCAAATTATTAGCACAAACTCTCAGGTAACCACACCTGTTCAAGGCAACTCTTCCACTATAATAGGCTATTTACAAGCCTAGTTGCCTATGTTAAAACGTAGATATGCTAGTGAAAGGTTGTGGAAGAATAGATACCCCTCAAACCCATTAAAGTCATAAATCTAAAGAATCAAAGTTATATTGTTAAAATCTAGAAAGATCAAGTAAGAAGGAAGGTTGTCAAAAAAATGAAAGTGGGAGATGGCAACAATTTAAAATTCTGCAACCAGTAAAAGTTGTTTCAGTTGTAGGTATGTGCATTATGAAAATTTAACTCTATAGAACTAACCCATGGCAAAGTAGTAAAAATGCATAAACATAGAAAAATATAAACTTATAAATCCAACTAACCTATGACTCCAGCTCCAAAATTGTAGACTTGAATTATAAATTAATTGTTGCTTGCCTTTTCAAAAGCCTCCAAGTTCTCTCCATTTCTCTTCTATCCATGACAGTGGTTGTAATTATATAGAAAACTTCGCAAGCCCTAAAAATCTTTAACCACAACCAATTTCTCTCAAATCTCTCAAAATATACCAAAACCCTCCCGCCAAATTTGAAACTTTGCCACCGAAGAGCCATCTTCATGGACCGAACATCCAGTTTTCATGGAGTGTTTAGAAATTGGGTAAACCTAAAGTGGACCTTTTCATAGTAAGAATAACCAGTTTCCCTAGAAACAAAGTTCTTAGCAAGTTTTTGCGGGTAAAAATATTTGGTTTTCGCCACTGAGCTTTCATACTCAGTTTTCCACTTTCATAGCTAGTTTTCATACCCAGCGTTCGGCTTTCATGGCCTGTTTCCCATTTTCACAAGCACGAAATGTGGCTTGTTTCCCATTTTCACGAAATGTGGCTTGTCTTCCATTTTCACTAAATGAGCATGAAATGTGCATTATTCTATGTACGAATGAAAAATTAAAAACAATTATATAATGTATCAATTATTAAAAACAATGTCCATTATTAAAAATAGTTACACTATTATAACTTGATTTTACTGAAATGAATTTTATTTGATCATTAGTTTATCTATCCACTATTAAAAATTATTTATCATTAATAAAAATCTATGTATCATTAAAAAAAAATCAATATCTAAACAATAACAAATTCAAATACCATTAAAATTAACTAAAGTTTCAAATCAAGCAATTAATAAAACTTCATATATCATTAAAAATAAAATAAATCATTAATAGAAGTTATATATTATTAAAAAAATAAATAAAGTTTATATCTAAACAATTAACAAATTCATAACACTATTAAAAATTTAAAATTCATAATACTATTAAAAATCAAAGAAGTTTCATATCAAACAATTAATAAAATTTTATACACCATTAAAAAATTAATTAAAAATTCATATCTAAATTAACAATGGTAATTCATACACCATTAAAAAATTAAGGTTCATACTTACACTAATAAAGGTTCGTACCTATTTACTACATAGGTATATAAATTATATTTTTGGTTTATCTATTTAGTATTTATCAAAAGTAAACATAACGATTTTAATACTAGTTTTAGATGAACTTGCACTTTCAACATAAGCAATGTTATGATTATCTATTTATTAAATGTAAATATGAAGATTTAACCTTGGAATTCAAAATACTTGCACTTTTAACATAAATGAATGAAATTTAAAAATTAAACTTTATGGCCAAAAAAATATAAATATAAATATGACCGTTACTAAAATTATAATGAAGACATTAGTGTAAAGTAGACAAATGATACATGCAATTATGTTAATTGTAGATGAATCCATCTGGATTGTTGAACTTTAGAGACAAAAAAGAGTATTCATAATTTTGATATTGTAAATGGATTCAAAGACCCTTTTGTCTCTAAATTTTAGCACTGCAGATGGATTCAAAAACACCTGTAGTGAAATGTAACGCTTCGGTATCGAAATTGCAATTTTCCATTTCTGAAGTGGTACACAATTACAAATTACTAACATAAATAACTAATTCATATTCTTCTTGTACTTATTATTTAGTCATATTTTTATTCTTCGACTATAATAATCATCTATGTTAAGAATTATTAATTTTCTCACTTATTATCTAGTCATATATTTTAATCCTAGATTAAATTAGTCATTTAAGTTAGTCGTTTTTAGTTTAGTCACTTATTATCTAGTCATATATTTTGTCCCTAGACTAGATTAGTCATTTTCAGTTCTGTCACTTAAAATTGCTCAAATTTAATAGTAATTCGCTTGAAATAATTGTCGTGACTAACTTTTTTAGCCACTTAGTCATTAATTTCATCAGTTTCTACTAGTGTTCAAACCTATATCCCCACCCCGCATTTTACACATTAAAACACCATAATTTATAATACATCCCCTCCTAATGTTGTTTTATTTTCACCATTTTTTACATGTCTTTACCTTATGTATTGCGGACCCCTCACCTCCCCCCTGCTCCCTCCAATACCTTTGCCATACCATTTACCATATTGATTTGAATATGAGGTGGGAAATTTTAAAAATTATAAGTATGCATCTAAGGCGAGAATGGAGGGAAGATTTTTATAGCTCTATTTTTCTGGAATGAGCGTATGGGTGAAAGATTGAGGATAGAAGTTAGGCCAACCATTGAAATATATCTTCGTGTCGATAAAAATGAAGATATGTGTTCCAAAAGTACATTTCAATACAAATCATAAAGTTCCCAATGTTTATAAAGAAATATGTCCTCCCTGTGGAATAATTTTACAAAGGCGAAAACAAAATTTTACAAAGCAAAGCAGAGAAATGAATGTTTTTTGCTATGGTATAACGAGAAATAGAATTATATAGATGAAAAATGCACATGAACAGAAAATTTGGATGATTTCTTATCCAAAGTTTTTGCATGAGTAAAAAAGAAAAATTGAGAAAACATTTTCATAATTTACCAAACATAGTTGGAGACATGGTTATTAAAACCATGGGAAGTAAACCAGTGAACAATTTTCACAGGAAAATGAGAATTATTTATGAAGTTTCATTTATCATAAGTATACCAAAAATGGGAAAAACTAAATATGAAAACGGTAAATGGTTTTGGTAAGTTGTTGTCAATTTCATTTATGAAATTCATAAACAAATAAATGTTACAATGGAAAAGTATTATAAGACAGTTTTTCAAAACCACAAGCAAAAAAATATTTCTGTGGAAATATGATTTTACAGATTTTTGAGAAATGCTTTTATAGAAATATCTTGTTCCCAAAAAATTAAATTAATATTTTTGAAAACTAAAGAGTAAGAGAACATCAATGATTTCCAAATCATTTTCAAATTTTACGACAATGATTAAACATGTGAAAAATAATTAATTGAATTATCAAAGGACTTTATCAAAAGACAGGATTAATCAATTCTACAAAAAGGTATCAGCGAACCAAATTATGGCCATATCACTGAGTTTTAGGGAGCAATGTCAACAACCTCCATATTCTTAGGCAAAAGATCGATGAACAAAAGATTAACATAGATTTGTGACAAAAAATGGGCAACCAGTGTCAAGAATAAAGACAATCAAACAATAATCAGAGTTGGTTCACAAATTTGGAGGTGCAAGACTTTCAATCAACTCCAGATTTCTTGCAGTTTTTCAGGGATTCTTTTATTTTAGTATATTGTTCAAATTTGTATTCCAGAAAGCTAAACACAATCAGCTGGGTGTACATTTTTTCAATTTCAATGTAAAACAGTTGGCCTTTGATGCCAAAACCCTGCCATTTTTGTAAAGACATCTATTGCGGAGTTTTTGATTGAAAGTTTATGGCTCTAGTTTTATGACAAAATTTGTTTCTCATGTGTGTATTTTCGAGTGATTTCATAATTTGTTTCTTCATATGTTTGAGGTAATATAGAAGTTGGGGCAAGGCTAGGTTTGAGTATCAACTTCCCTAACAACCCACTGCAAAGTTATCATATACACTGAGACTAGCTAATTGAACGATCTGTTTTTATTAGTTCCTCTGCATAATTAAATTATTGCCTTTTGTCTTCTCTTAAACATATTTAAGTGGATTACAGAGATTATCTTGTACGCACATATTCTTGTTAGATAATTAAATATTCAGGAAAAATACTTGGTTATTTAATTTCTCTTCTATTCTTCTGCCAAACTCTTTAAAGCTATGTTATTTTGTCGAAGTTGGACGTTGGCACTTTGCAAGAGGGATTTATTTATGCATAGAGATTGGGTACTCATCAACAACCACCTATAAAAAATCCTAGATACGGCCATTGTGCTTCATAGGTTGTTGTCCAGTGACAGTGAACAACATTTAAAAGCCTTGTAATATTGAAGGAGTCCCCTCTGGTTCAAGGGCCAACTTGAACCTAAAGACTAATTGAGTTGGTTTCTGAGCATAGTTTTGCATCCAAGAACTGCCTTCGCGCAACAGATACAATAAGGTCAATGGCACTTAAGTACTAATATGTGAGATACAACATGGAGCATAAAGGTTGCTCTTAAAAAAACATGACATAAGCAAAACTAGTCTATATTGTAAAAAACCTAGTCTACAACATAATAGCATGGTGTGGAGAAATAAATCAAAAACATTATCAAGGGTCGCGTAGGACGTGATCCACCTCCCTTGATGAAATATCTTCCGTCATTTGAAGCCATATGGAAGAAACTCATGAGAAACATCTAGCCAAAGACACTAGAATAGTAAGGAGAACTAGTCTAAAGATCTCATTGTAAAGGTGTTGCACCTTGTGCTCAAAATATAGGGAGGTGTCTTCATTGTTGGTGTCGTATAAGCTATCCTATGATCTAAGGCAACATGTCCACAAAGGTTTACTTGGTCAAGTGTATATGGCCTCCCAAGGTATCACAAATACGATGGTTGACAAATGCGTATGAATTGTCACCCCTAGCTATTGGAGACACATGAGAAAAAAGCTATAATCTACACAATAGGGTCCAATCTACATTGTGGTGGGCAAAATGAACAAGATCCAAGTCCGAAGGCCTCCCTTCTATAAAGCGACAAACATCTCTAGTCCACAAAGTAGAAGAAAGTGGATAGGGAGTTCTAGGACTCCCCAAAAAATAATAATATTGTCCTCTAATCTCATCACAAAGGAACCCCTAAAGATGAAGTGTTCCTCTATCTTGGTCTCATGAGTATCAGATTGGCAAATCCTCTCTCCTAGAATATGGTAGTCGGTTTTAATGCAAAGACACAATGAGAACCGACCTAGAACACCCTAGGGGGATACAAAGATTATGCATCTAATGTCGATGTATGTGTAAAAGAGGGGTGGTAGGCGTGGGGGCCAAATGATAAAGTTACCTCTCAACTCAAAAACTGCTTTACATAGAAGGCCATCTTCGAGATTGCATATTTGATGCTAGTAAGACATCCACATTTCTTCCCACAGATTTCCCCTTCGGATTGCTACAACATAAATATACAAGATTGTACACAAATAGTTGTAGCATTGTAATTCTATTGCTACTCATGCTTTCGTTTGTGATATATCTTAACTACTTTAAGGGGATTAGTTTCCTTCCGTATATCAAACATTCTGCTGCATCTGCTCCAACAAACCATATTTTGCTTGATAACCACATTCAATGTACTGTTCTATCTAGATTTTCCTTGCCCAGACATTCAATAAGCTACTATAATAAAGATTCCAATCTCTAATCAACCTCCTGAGTTTGTCTGTAAGCTGTTGACAGGCCTCTAGCATTCCATTCTAAAATTCTATGGATCCATAGCATTCGAAATACAAAAGGGAATAGTTAACTAAAATTCTATTGATCCAATGCATTGACAATGTAGAATGGATTAGTTAACTCTGGGGATCTATGATTATCCCGGATTTCTGTGCCACGGTTTGCTTCTTGAACCACACACAAGTTTCCTACTAGGTCCATATCCATACTCTACACCTACTGACAATTTATGCATTGTGCAAGATTTTGTATCTTCCATAGTGTACTAATTACAAATCTCTCTGCACTTTGTATGCCCCTTGTGAAAAGATGTCTTCTACAAATCTGAATCTGTGGTTTGCCCAGTTTTAGGTTACAATGATTCAACTGATTACGCAAGTTTCTTGTGTTACACAACAATTTCATTATAATAAATCTCTTAATAGCCTCAAAATTCAATTACGAGATTCTCTTTTCACAGGGACAACATTCCACACCATTTCATTGATCAACTTGGAGGGAATTATTGGAAGCCTAACTGACTACTGTCGTCATCTCGTGTTTGAGCCCCTAGACATTTATCTTCACTCCATGTTCATGGATCAAACTTCTGCTACTACACCAAGTGATATATAGATCTTTGCTTCAAAGAAAGTAGGCAAATGACTTATCATTTTAACGAGCCTTGTTTATGTTTAAATCTTCAGCTTATTCAATTTATTGACAACTTTACATCTATGATTCAGAATCTTTATAATTTATAAAGTGTTCAAATAATTATATACATCTAATATGTAATTAACTGCAAGTGAGAGAATATGTGAAAATATATATGCTAGAGAAGAGAATCCAGTTTAACAAAAAGAACAACTTCTACATTCAAAAAGCCTCAACCACAACAACGCAGGTACACTTCAACAGAGCTGAAGGGCGGCATTTTTTTCCAGAAGTACACTTCCCACCTCTATTTTGAATTAAACATTTTGAATATACTTTTTTCCAGTGCACAATGCAATAATTCAGTGCACAGGCATCTTCCCTGCACATTTACCTGTTTTGAGTAATTATTGCATGAAAAGTATCTGCATGACAGAATTCCCACTTTTCCTTAAGCTCACAAAAATTAATTCCTTCCTTGATTTGAAAACATGGTGAACATCCATACCACCACCATGAAATTAGCATCAACAATGCCGCCTGTGACCTTCTAACACTTCCTTGCAAAAAATAATGTTTCTATGTTACACTAAAGAAAACAGCCTGAAGGCCACTGTTCTGAAGTACAGGATTTGATGTATAAGTACAACTTCTTGTGCCACTTTCATTTTCAATATTTACTCCACAAAGAAGTTGGAAAGTACTAAGGACTCTTCAACATTCTCAATTCAGATCATTTGTAGATCGAATACAAAACCCAATATACAGATGAAGAATCACTTTGTTCATTCACATCATGAAATAAGTGGGGGGGTCCATCTAGCTAATTCTCTAGAAAATATGTATCGGAAGCTGAAATTGTAAGGCAGCCATTCAATGCTTTTATGAGGCTTGTTTTGAGAAAATTTTCTTATAGCATTTCTTTGTGCTTCAGGTAGAGACTGGCATGCCACATCCACAAGCTTGGATAAACTCAGAGATGATTCACGAGAAAAGCCTTCCAAAACTCTTGGAAGCAGAATTTTGTTTTCCTTCCTAATACCGATGCTTGCTTGAAGGTACTCTTCTTTTGCAACTTCAAGCTCTTGGTAGACATTCTTTGCTGTGTATACACGTACCTACAGGAGCCACCGATATCACATAAATGATTACAGACACAAAATCCTTGCAAAACAAAAAGAATAGCACACTAATATCCTCGTGACTTGAAAAAGGAAAAACTTTAAAATAGCAAGACTGCCTTTCTCTGGAGAAGATATGATAAAACGTTTTGTAAAGTACATAGCAACCTAAAGCCTCTTAACAATTTCTATATGCCGTGTGAAATTTCATGGCCTTCTGAAGACTCAAAGCTCCATGACATAAGCAGCATTAGGGCTATAATAACTCATGACCATAAAACATTTTAAGGTTTTCATTCAAAGGTTATCACCATTTCTTCACAGACACAAAAATGTTGAAACAATGTATGCAACGAAAGCATTGGCGTGATAATCTTGTCAAAGTCATCAACAATTATGGAGGCAGTAAAGTTCAAAAAAAGATCTCTAAATGTCAGATCAACCACGTCTACTCTGGAATTGAATAAGAATCAACTATTCCGAAAAGTGTAGTTCAAATAAGAGGTGGGCCTACAGGAATATTTAAACACGTAATGCAAGAAAACCCAATATCTCAAGCAGACAACTGCAGCTTCTAGTTTCCATTACCCTGAAAAAGCCTTTATAGTTCAAACAAATGGTCAGCATGTCCTACTCAAACCGTACATTATGCAACAAAAATAAATTTCACAATGAGATGATTCAATTTCAAGTTTCAACAACCCTTGCAAAGTCCCTGTAGGATTCCAACACAACCAGTTCCAAAATCTGATATTACTGCAATATAGCAGGTCAAGAAGATAGGTTCAATTGGACTGGCAACACTATTTGAGCATGTTAACATACTTACTTTTTCAGAAAGCAGCAAAATTTGTCAGCATGAATCATCAGTATACAGACACCTTGCTGAAGCTAGTGCAAGTATCTGAAACAGTTTGTGACTCAAGTAAAACCTGCTAGAGATTCCCTCTCAAGTATTTTTGTGTTACAAAAGACCTCAGCAATATCTTAATAACTCCAAATATTGCCAGGAAGGGGGGGGGTGGGGAAGACCTTGCTTCTACTCTGCCAGATAGCTCTTGGTTTTCAGGTACTTCCCTTATACCTTCAAGCTTTTGGTATTCAGGTACTTCCCATGTGCCTTCAAGCCAACGCAAGTTGCAGTCCGTTAACCAGGAGCAGTTTAACCTCATACTCCAGGAGGAAGCATGTTAGCATGCTTACTAAGGAAACCGTCTATAGTTTTCGCTGAAAATTTACATTTTCTTCTCTTATCTAAGTGTTAGCTAAGGGTTTGGCTTTCTTCAGAGCAACAATCTGCAAAAAGTCCTAGAAACAAGCTACGTAATTTCAAAGCAAAGGTTCACTTATATTTCTGGGATCAAGGAAATAAGGACTCAGCTTCTTATCACTTAAGACTACAAAAAAGAGTAGAGTCAATTTGCTTCCATGATAAACACGTTTATTAATTCTAGAACTGAAGATTGGGATTGATCATTTTAGAGCCCAATAAACTAAAATCCCCGGCATAACAATATTTGAAATGGTTTGCAAAACTCAATTTTGCAATCAATTCATTTGGCTTTCTCAAAAAGGACAACTCAAGAAAAGTCCTTTCTAATAAATTAAAATGAATGTGCTTTTGGTTCCCAGTCTCAGCCCTTCCACCCCATCACACAAGTAAATAAATTAAAACACAAAGACAAAATTACAATAAAAATTAAAAACAAAAAAGGGGAAAATGAAATAACAATTATTACACTATTAGCTAAAGAGTTCACAAAATATACAAAAAATTCCTAGGGTATTGTGAAATTGTGTATCAAAATACAAGTATGGAGTATGAATAATAAAATCAATTCTGAGAATGACCATTTATTAGGTTCCCTGATTGTACCGCTGGATCAGACGAACTCCCGGAGCAAAGTGCAAAACACACAAGAGGTTCTGGCTGCTCTAGGGCATATGCTCGTAGCTCTTCCCCTCCTCTGGATTTCATCCCAGATAGAAGCAATGACTGTAACCACTGTACATGACAAACACAAGACTGTTAATTACTTGAGACAAATGCGTAGAGACGTCATTTATACATTAATATAGTTTCAAAATTCCAGTATCCAGTCTACTGTCCCTAAGAAATATAAAAATAAAGAAAAAAGGGAAATTATGTTTTATTTACTCAGATTTGCGAAAAAGTTCATGTGATTATTCAATCTACCATGTAGAAGATCTCAAAGGAGTTCCCTAAGGACTCTAGTCTCTTTCTAGGCAAAGTACCAAACACGTACAAAACAGGAGTAAACGAAGATCAAGACTACAATTAATTGCTAGGAGAATAGAAGATACTAATTTGTTTATATGCATCATGATTATGCCACACCAAGTTAGCAATATATAGGAATTTTAAAACTACAAATCCCATATGCATTTATCATCATATAAACTTCACAATGGATTGTAGTGTACCTGTGCTGGACGATACAATCGGCATCCCAAGATTGTGTTCTCTATGATGTGTGCATTTATAGATTGACCTCCCACCTTATATGCAGCCTACAGGACATTTATTAATTTAGAGAAACCATAATAGCAATTCAAATAATAAAGCATGATATATTTTCAACTAAGTAGGATAAACCAAGAAGATTGGTTAACATCATATACATAATTTCCCTCGACATGCAGAACATTCAATCACCTTTAGTAGCAATTGGATTCTTTTCAACTGTTTTCGAGGTATTCCGTATGCCAAATAAGCCTACAAAATCCCACACAAGTTTAAGTAGCTTTCCACTCAGTCAAGGAAAAAAAAAACATTTGAGAAACAAAATAAAATAGTTCTAATGACTCTGAAAAACATGACATGTATTTAGTATTTACTCAAGCACATTATTGTTATGGAATGAGTTGAGGATTAAAAATGTTCCCTAACACCTTAAGAATGAACAAATTGATATCTTTTTATACATTTTGAGGAACTATACTATTTTGCATGAAATATAATTGCTCAATCACACAAGCGTATGTCCATGATCATGTCACTTTACCATCAAAGAGTCTTATGACAATTTCTACCTAACAGTAAGTGCTACATAGTGCTACATAGTCAAGGCAAACAACTAACTGGAATCCAGCATGGTAAAAGAATGCTAGGCAGAAGGAAAATGTGGTTTCCAAGAGGAAACAATTGGAAGGATTCTTTACGATAAGAATCTGATCTTCTGCGAAGGACAATTTTGCAAGGATGCCACATGTTTATTGGCTTTTACTGCTAATAATGAAGACAACAGCATAAAGTATCTAGCAAGCCCAAAATTTTCAATCTTTCAGCAGAAAGTAACCCTGCCAAACATAATTCCAAACTGGATCAGGTCTAAGATGGGAACAGATATAGAACATGGCGGCATAACTGACATGTTTGCACAGGGTCGGTCTCCCTATGAACCTCCCCACTCAACTAACAGCAGCTGTGATTTTCTTAAGTTTAACCACAGTAATGGACCTGAAAAATCAGCTCTGGATATCCAATATTAACTATCTAGAGCATGCCACATTTGTTGGTCATGGATTGTTCTTTGAGTACCTCAATTATTCTGACATGATTGTGGTTTCCAAGAGGAAACAATTGGAAAGATTCTTTATGATAAGAATCTGATCTTCTGCAAAGGACAATTTTGCAAGTATGCCACATGTTTATTGGCTATAATAAAGACAACAACGCAAGCCCAAAATTTTCAATCTTTCAGCAGAAAGTAACCCTGCCAAACATAATTCCAAACTGGATCAGGTCTAAGATGGGAACAGATATAGAACATGGCGGCATAACTGACACAGTGACATGTTTGCGCAGGGTCGGTCTCCCTATGAACCTCCCCACTCAACTAACAGCAGCTGTGATTTTCTTAAGTTTAATCACAGTAATGGACCTGAAAAATCAGCTCTGGATATACAATATTAACTATCTAGAGCATGCCACATTTTTGGTCATGGCTTGTTCTTTGAGTACCTCAATTATTCTGACATGATTAACGATCATTCTTGGTATTGTAGTTATCTATTCAAAGAAGGCAACGATTGTTGGTGCACAGGCAAAATCTTATATTAGCCAAAAGGTGGTGGGGCATTTACTCCAATCTGTAGTTACAAAGCTTGGCTTGCTGAAAAACTCAGCAAGGACAAAGATTAAGAGTTTGACTCAGCCTCTTAAAAAAATTGGGTATTTTTTTCTAACCAGAACAATATTATTGGACTTGGCTAAGTCAGCTCAACAGGGGGGCATCACACCAGTTTTAGAGCAAAACCAATCAGCACCTATGATTGCCTCAGTCATAGGCTGTTGACCACTGAATTATTCTGACTCGGCCAAGCCAGACCAAAACTGGCCACACAGCAGCAGCCAAGTCATACATGACTCAGCCACATCCAATAGGTCTGACTGGATTGCCTATCTGTGGGTCCAGTCAGTAGTTTCGTTGTCTACTCTACCTCCTTTCTGGAATTATATTTAACTTTGAATGCTGATATACTTTTGTGGGCTCAATCAGAGAAGTCTCGCTCTTTACTTGACCTCCTTTTTTGCATCGTATTTAACCTTTTATGTTGATATTTATTATTTAAATTAATTATATTTTAGTCTGGGATCCCCTCTCTGATTGTTTGGTGATGGAATCAAAGCTGCCAGATAGGAGGTAGAAATTTGGGTGTCCTCAGCTTTCAGCACACTCAACAGCTTTTTCAACCTTTCAACGTGTATGCAAAGCAAGACCCCATTACCCTCTCTCCTACACCCTTTGAGCACAGAATCGTGGAATTCCAAGTTTGAAACCTAGAAACTAAACTTATATACAGAAGAAACAAATAATGCCTAGAGAAGCAAAACTGGTCAGAAGTTCAGAACTAATGGTTGCCTTTGATCGAAGGCAGAGTCGTTTGTTGACTCCTCTTGATTCAGCTGAGTGAAACCAAAATTAGCCAGTTGGCAAAGTCAGGTATGTCTTGGGAAATTTTAATAGGGCTCGCTAGGCCAACTACCCATGATTCCAGCAAAACAAGTTGAGTGCTAGCTGGACCATTCAATATCATGAGAAAATGATCATTCTGAATAATGGTCATGGGATATGGATCACGCATCAATGACTTTTCTATATATCTAATCCTCCAAAATGATATCTCATTTGTTGAACTATGAAATCCTCCCAAATTTTCCATGTATTTTGTATTCAACCAAAACGTGTAACAAGGTGATAATCGAAGTCCAATTGATGTCCAAGACAAATTAATGGAAAATAAACGCAGAAGCAAAGATGAAGAGCAAGTTAAAACCAGTCAACAATGGCTTATCAAGTCAATGAAAGGGTAGATAATATAACACCCACTTGGGTTCAAGTCTATCCAAGTGGCATGCTTGTGCTCGCACTTCTGGATGTGCACCCACACACATAAAAGTGGTTGGGGTCAAGGGTGAATCCCATATAACTTTGGTGTAAAAGATATCCCTCACTAGCTACTACTTAGCCGAAGAGAATACAACTTAAATGATGCTAATGGTTTCCCTATAATGCTAAATGTGGGTGCATCAGCCTCATCATAATAAGTAGAAGCTTAGTTCAAGAAAAAGGTTAAAACTAGAGGAAAATGTAGAAAAAGAGAGACGTCCAGGAGCAAATTTTGTTGCGTTAACACTCCAATACTGAGACTTCAAGTTTAATATTGTCACTTGAATAAGTAATATAGGTCACATTGAAATTTAGTGACACTGATAGATAAATGAGATGTCATTAATATAAGCTAAATAATAAAAAAATCGCTTAGAGAATACAATAATTATTGCCAAAATCAAGAAGGATCCTCATGACTCCCATTGTGGAACCAGTCGATATTGACTCAAAAACAGCTTGGGATGAGCAAATTTGTAATAGAAAGAAGGTTGAGAATGAACATTATTTCCTTTTAACTTGCCTTAAACTTGAGAATATAAAACGTAACTTTTAACTACTTTCATAACTTACTCTTTGGGACCCTCCTCACTTACAAAAACCATAATGATCTTGGTATTATCACTTCAACCATGTTTAAATATAGAAATGCCACTACCTAATGAATGAAATAGGTCTACTTCAATGTACGAAATTACTCCATTTATAGAAAATATAGATCCATGTTGACCCTAACTCTATTAAGCAATGAGGGATCAAAAAGAAATTTAGGCACAAACTTCTTGATGCTTAAAAGCTTAGAGTTATGACTCGTGAGTTTATGAAGGATCTATATCAGTTCATTTAATTATTATATTATTTTTGTTGTCAAAGTTAAAATCAATCTCCTATTTTTATTATCACAGTTAAAATACATGTTATCAGGTAACACTGACTGTTATACATGTTATCAAAATATAAGCTTTTGTGCATGATATTGCAAAATATACCATTTAGTGTAAAGCCTCACTAAGTAATCTAGATTAAAGGCAACAATGGAATTAGCTACGATTGTCACCTTAGCAACTATTCCCTAATTGTTCTATGGTCGGGATGTTATCCGCGTAAGGAAGGATTCCCTAGTAGATCTTTGGAATTAAGTAACCCAAATAACTTAGGCTAATTACTACTAAGGGTTCTACTACTAGATTCACTCAATGATAGATATTCAATCATTAGGGTTCCTGGTGAGATAAAATGTAATTCCAAAACAAAAAGTTCAAAAGACCCTATGGCTAAATCTAGAAGGCTTAGCAAATCCTGGAGATGCTCAAAAAGGTATCCCAGACAAATGTAATCTTTACATTACAAATTGTTGTTATAAACTAGGGTTTTAATTAGCACAATTACAGCACGGAAATGTTTATAACAGAAATAACAAAATAACCCAAAAATTATAATAGACAAGTGAAACATAAAGGCTAATCGACGAGTAAACTACAAAATAGATTACAGCAATTTTAAATGGCTGAAAATAAATAAAACAGTAAGAAATCCCCTAGACATCAGCCCTAATTAATGGCTGAGAAATGCATGAAAATTAATATTTATATTTTCCCAGTTTAGTGCATGCAAAGTCTAACCCTAGAACAATAAAGTCCACGGTAAATAATGCTGAAAATTTAGATTTTGACATAATATAACCCTACTTTACCCTAAGAAAACAAAGTAAAAAAAAAAAAAATAGAGTTTCATTTTTATGGGCTTGACAAAAGGGTTGACCGGTGCCTCTCTGAATCAAAAGGGCTAATAGAGTCTAAGGCAAAATTCTAAGAAAGAAGGCCAATAGAAGTGATTTAAGGGAAAAGAGAAAGCTACACTTAGGTTTCCCAATTTCTCAAGCCCTAGTGTATTTCAATCTAATTGGAGACAAATAGGAGGAAGCTGCACTTAGGTTCCTCAATAGAGGCTTGATTATAATCTTGTCAAGGAGATAATAGAGCCATAAAATATATAACAACAATTCACTGAAAATTTCATTGAAACCCTAATTATACAACAAACACAAGATGAAAGAAGATACTTGCAATAGATTTGCACAAAATAATCACCGTTCGTCATTCGAGAGAAAGAACCATCCAATCAAAATATTCTTCCCAAGACAATTTGCCCATTTTAAAGCTCCATAACAACCAAGAGAAAAGAGACAAGCTAGTGCACACTCTCTCAAGTGTGAGTGTGACAATCATCATAAAGTAAATTGACCTCCCTCTATTTTTTTGAGGGCAACCAAGTCAATTTTACTGCAAATTAGACTAAATAGTAAAATCCCTAGAAATAGTAGAAGATGTGATTACAAGTTGGATAGGTCACAAGTCGACCCCCAAAGATAGCTAACTCAATGATAAAACATTAAAACAGCGCTCTTTTGAGCCATACATGTGAACTAAAAGGCCTCCAAGGAAAGTGCATCTCTCATCAAAATATCCCATGAATGACTCAAGAAGGTGATCCTCTCTCCAAAAGCCACATCTCCTCATCAAAACATGTCCAATCTTTAAGCAAAGGCTCCCTCTACAAGACATCATCATCAAAATTGACTCACGTCATCAATCTAAACCACATGAAGGGAACGTCATAGAGATAGGGCATGACATCATGCAAGCAGTGTATCGTCCCTTCTAGAGGGGTCTCAAATCATCCCAAAAATAAGGAAATAACCATCAAGAAGGTGCAATGCCAACCTAGGGGAGTCAATCATCTCTAGAATACATCCACTCTTTAAGCAATGACCTGGCCTAGATGTGCATTGTTTCAAGTCCTGGAGGGAGAGGAGAGTGTCATCAACAATGTTGAATGCATATCAAGGTCAACACTCCTCAAAAAGTGGTTAACATCCTGGATCTGGTGCCTAGTGGAGTCATAAGTGCAGATAGACATCCTTTCTAAAGTTCTAGAAGCATCGTACAATCCCTCAAGGGATGGCAACTGTACCTAAGAACAAGTATCTAACACATGCACATAGAATCAAGTGAGATCAACATCATAAGTGCAAGAACCATAAGAGTATCAGGGCGGGCCATATTTAATGTGAAAGGTATTAAAGTACTTTACACAAGCATCATCTTCAAATGTCTTTCTAGCTTAGATATGTAAGCAAGTTGTCATGCCCTATTAGGTGCTTCCAATCCTAAGGGAAGGAATAGTTCTTAGGCCTA
The DNA here is from genome assembly GCA_000404065.3 of Pinus taeda. Classification (NCBI taxonomy): domain Eukaryota; kingdom Viridiplantae; phylum Streptophyta; class Pinopsida; order Pinales; family Pinaceae; genus Pinus; species Pinus taeda. Next base: position 51,969 of record APFE031172530.1, on the reverse strand, counting down.
CCCCTCAATTAGCAAGTGCAAGTGATCAATGTCAAGGTAGAGGTTTACTTCATTGCCACAATATTTTTACCAGTTATGAAATTCCAACATCTTTGAGCATTATATGTGAAAAAGGTGAAATCGTGGGACCTGAGTTACCCCTTTCCTCGACCTATTTTTACCACTCCTCTTGTGCACTTTTTTCTTTTTCTTTTGCAAATATAGCTTGGGTTACGAGCTTTCATTGATTCATCATTGAGCCCTTAAATATGAATTGTCTTATTTCTAATCAAGGTTGGGACATCCAAAGTTCCTTTCATTTAGATCATTCATGTGTTAGCTAGGATCTAAGTGATGGCTAATGGGGGGGGGGGGGGGGGGGGGGGTAGAGCTAAAGCTAGGCTTTTATCCATGCACTTTCCTATATCCCCGTCGATCTCTTACATTTTAACATTATGGCTCATGCTCCTTTTCTTTCTGCTACATAAACCTCTTAGGGCAAAGCTTTTGGGCCCCTACTCAAGGATGAGGAAAACAAGGAACCAATATGAATGGCAAATAACAATTAACTTGAAGATGGGGTGTTGAGACAAGGGATGGATGGAAAGTTTTAAGTATGGATTACCATGGACGTGAAACATCAATGAAAGCCTCCTATTTGTGCCCCTCCTAGACAATGAAAGAAAGGCCTCAAGGAAGTTCACACTAGACTAGATGCATATGATAACCACCAAGGTGAAGCATGGGAAAAAGAGTACAACCAAAAGCGATCTATCATCCAATTAAACATGTGATCCATACTAGAATGCCCTTAAGCATTAAATGAAAGCACTTGAATACAAAATGGTTGATGTACCTTATAATAAATGGCCCACCACCATCAAATGAGTGGGCTTCAGGAAATAAAGCATTGATCGAAGCATGGATGAGAAGCATCTAAGGCTAGTTATTTGTGGATCATCATAGGGTTACTCGCTAATAAATTGAAACAACAGGAGAAAAATCTTCTCCTTGGGGTTATCCACATGGGTGGGTAATAGTTAAGTTGGTCCCACAATGGGAAAAAGGGAAAGAGGTACCCAAGAAGAAAAAAAGAGATACAAACTTGGTTATATGTCAAAGTTTTCAAATATAACTTTTGATGTTTGAGTTTTTACTTTAGAAAAATATTTGATATTTTTTTAAGAGATTGAAAGAATATGAAGAGAACAAATATAAAAGAAATGGTATAACCTTGATAAAGAAGATAGAACAAAGAAAACACGACAATCATTTGTGCCCATGAAAATACAGAAAAATGAGTAAGGAGAACAAAGATGGTGTCTAGGTAGACCTAAAGCTATCGTGCAAACGAAAAATGGATGCAGATACCTACAACTCTAACTAGAAAGGAGAAACACAAGAAAACATATCTGATACTATCCACAAGAGAAGCAAAGAAATAAAAGAAACATACACCAACATCCCCAAATGCACAATCACAAACAACACAACAAACAAATGAAGGAGCACCATGAGAACCTTACCCATGGTGTAGAAAGATGCACACTAAATGCGGCGCTAATGCAGTGCTAATCAACACAAATGAGGAAGCATCAATTCAAAACTAAAATGAACCAAACAAAGATTTATTAAAAAGGAAACAAATTTCATAAACAAAAAGGGCATCCAAAGGACAAAATTATGTAATAAAATAGAGTTGAAACTCAGAGACCAAACTCTAGGATTTTCAGCCCCAAAACTCGCTCAAATAATTGATGTCTAATTTGTGAGGTCATAGACATTTAGAAAATTGCCAATCTTGTTTAAACATCCAATTGTACATATAGCCAAAATGCAAATATTCTTGCACAAATTGCACATAAAAATGTTTTTCACCACAAAATTTCAATGGTAGAGTTGGCATACATTTTGGGCAGAAAAAAACATAATTGTTGCTAGGGTGTGTTAATGACCAAGCATGAAGAGGAAAGGAAGCAATTTTTTGAGTAGTGCAAGATTTATCAAATGGCTGAGGGGTAGAGTTAGAAAATAGGTTTCAATACAATGACAATGTCTAAAAGTTCCATGGGAAGACATCTCAATGGATTTGCACTTATATCACCACAAACACAACATAGATCTAATATAGCTTTTGTTGTTGTGGATATGATTTCAAATATAGCACACTCCTTACCTTGCAAGAAGATAATTGATAGTAGTCATTAGCCAGATTGTTTTAAGGAGATTATGTGAATCCATGGATTGCAAAAAGCGATCACTTTGAACAAAGATACAATGTTCCTATTTTATTTCTAGAGAACGATGTGGCAAAACAAAGAGGAATGAAGTTGCTCAACCAAATGGGAAAATATTTATGGTACAGACCACCTATCATCCTAAGACAAATAATTTAACTAAAGTAATATATACAAGTTTAGAAAATTTGTTGAGATGTTTGGAAGTAGACCCAAACAATAACATCAAGTATTAGCACAAACAAAATTTTCTTAAAACAATATTATGAATAGATCAATAAGGTGCACCCAATTGAAGATGTATAGAAAAATTCCAAAAGGTGCAACAATGTTGATTGATTTATCAACAAATAGGAGAAGAGGTTATGCAGAGACATTAACATAATAGATTCCATGGATTTATGCACGGGTTCAAGATCATTTATAGAGATCCATGTCATATTTTGAGTGGACTAATCTCTATATTAGGTGGTTGTTACAAATTTATAGAGGTTGATGAAGCTTGTTGATGTGTTCATTCCGCCTTTTGAGGATGTGCACAGCTAATCACCTCATTATTTTTACTATTTAACTTGTCCTAAGAATTGGTTAGAAATTGGCATTGTTATATCGTTTTCCTTAGAGACAAGGAAGATTATTTAGTTTATTCTAGGAGACGAGAGTAGATCCCAACAACTCACTTCTACTTTTAGTAAAGAGTTTGCTTACAAGGTTAGAAATATAATATTTTATTGTATTCCTTGGAGAACTAATGGATCTAGGAAAACAATTATTTTTTTCATGTAAGAGGTGTCGAGATCAAACCTATATATTTTGCACTCTCCAATCAATGTATGGTTGTATTTGAGAGAGACCACTTGGAGCTTTAGTTGAATGCCAATTGGATGTACATGGAGAATGAATAAATTACTTAATGTATGAGTAACCCTTCTAAATCTCTATGTTATCTCATGTTGATGAAATCTTTTTGGATTATAGTTATGAAACAATGGATGAGGTATTGCCATTCCTCTTCTATAGTATTTATCATTAGGATGTTGTATATTAATGCATGTTTCTCTCTACTTGGTTGTAGACAATTGTAATCCATTCTTGATAAGAACAATTTTCATAGAAAATGGAGTTTATATACACTAGTAGCCTCCCTTGATAAATTTCAAAAGTTTGGGACAACAGGGAAAGGGCTAACTAAAGCTTGTACTTTGCAGCCATATTATTTCTCTTTTCCTTGATAAGATAGCCTTCCATTTGACACCATTTGCACAATAAAAATACACTAGTCTTTAGTCCATCTATCCAATCTATATACAACACATAAAATTGGTTTGCTAGAATTTCCTCTTCCCTTCACCTTGCAATCCATGGTCTAAAATCTTAGCAATCCTATTCCAGGGAAGCCCCCCTTGTGTTAAAGGAGAGTAAACCTAAAGTGTGAAGAGAGTTGGTAAGGTGACATTGACCTCTCTCTTATTTCCTCCAAGGCCTTGCTTGAGCTTCAATACTTTATCTCAACAAGTGACACTTTGGGAGGTAACACAATGAAAAATGAAACTTGATATATAGAATAGTTTTTTGGGTGTGCTGAAGACTCTAACAATAAAACGTCTATAGGAAATGACTTTTCTATCAATTGACACCATAACCTCTAAAATTTGCTGACTACAAACATAAGGCCCCCAATGTGTGTGTGAGTATTTGCACACGTAAGTGAGAGACGAAGGGGTCAGGGCAGGAGAGAGAGATGCAATATCAATTGTAAATACATGGAAGAAATGAATATAGAACCTCATCATGGAAAAAATAGTATTGGCTTTCAAACTCAGTGTAGACCAGACATCCAAGATGTAACAATATTTGATTCTACCCCAAATAACCATCCCCAAAAATGCAATAACAATGGGCATTTTGGTGCAAGGCTAGCTTTCTTCCTATTACCCACCATTTTGTGGGTGATATACCTAGGAGAAATTTTTTTCTCCAAGATGGTCCTCAGCCGGCAACCCCTTGCAGCCACCATCTAGCTCGTTATGCCATTTCCCCACCACCTAAGCCAACCATGTGATCCCTCACCCATCTACCATGATCATATGTTTGAAGGTGGGCCTCCCGAACTTAAAGGTATGCCTTGTCATTTGGTAATTGAGTATTGTAGTTTTCTTATCATGGACACTTCTGGGCATGGATTAATGGGGGGATTCGATGGAAATAATGGGCTAGGTCTTTGCTCTTGTCCCCTAGACCCCTTTTTGGATATTAACCTTGGATTCTAGTCCCATGGGATCTCTTTTACTGACCATTTAGGGATGGTATTTCCCGAAAAACCCTGCTTTTAGTTGTGTGGTCCCGCTCCCTTATCCACATATATTATCCCCTTTTCACTCATTATTACCCCATTCATCATTTCTCCCACCTGGGTCCACATTCCTCTACTGGGTCCACATAGGGTTAGCTCGCCCCTTCCCCTTGCCCACACCTTGGGTCAGAGTTGGAAGATAAAAGCAACCTCCCACCTAGAGGTTGATGCAACGAAAAAGAAAGATAAAAGCAAATTTGGCCACATTCAATAGGAAAATGTACCACAAAATGCAAAAGAAGGTCGAGACAAACACATTTAGCACGTGGGCAAAAGCCAATACATGAGCTCTGCCCCATCATCATGGCCATCACCCTGGTTCCTGCAAGTTCTATGAGCCTCCTTCATCATATAGGAACCCATGATTGTCCCAACCCTTGGTGGGCAATGAACCGCCCTACCCTAAAAAGGGGTATTCACTGCTATAACCCATACATCATGTTCTTGCCCCTTAAGCCCCAAGCAGTTAATCAAAGAAAAATCATAAAAAGGCAAAAGGCATGTAAAGAAGGGTGGAAAAATCAAGGTCGAGGCACCTCATGTACCACGATTGCCCCCTCCTATACATTATAACACCACCTTTTAAAGGATGTACCTTGAGCATATTATCCCCTTTAGAAGTAGAAATTGCATAATAGGATACTTGGTTAACCCCATTTGGAGTTTGGGAAACATTGGCACATCTTGAAGCCCGTTATAGAAGGGCAAGCCATTATGAAGTCCCTACCTATGGTCCATGGTTGGTAAGATCATTTACTCGATTTGTCTAATGACCTGTTATATTGGAGGCCTAGGGGACACATTGGATCTTATGCAAGGTTGCAGATGGTCCCCATCTTAGGTTTGGTCTCCCTATATGGGGTCCTAATCCTCCAAAGGGCTACATTGGCACATGTAGGGTGTGTGTTGAGAGCCATGAGCCTCCACAGCAGTAGAAAGCACTACGTGGATCCCCAAGGATGTCCAGAGATGCTCGAGATTCACCTCTTGGACGAAGAAGATGCCCCTAGTTCACCTTTGGCCAGCCAGCCCCATAAATGAACCATACACTTGGCAACTGACCCAGGACTTGTAGGATGATGTGGCATCCCCTACACCATCATCAGAGCCCTTACAGATGATCTACAGGCATCTTCGACTCATTTGGAGACCCATGAAGTTATTATTGTGCCCCCACACCCACTAAGAGCAACACAGGTTTGTTGTTTGGAGAACAAGGGGCCAACCCCTTGTCCATTACTTTTGAGGATCTTATTCTTCATTATGACACCTATGGACCTCACTAGGCCACTTGGAGGGCCCTAAGACATGTGTTATTCATCATCTAACCTCATAGGAGGCTTATTATTTCATTTGTGAGCTAGTTTGGTGGGCTTGTCACCAAAAGTTAGATTATTAGGACATTATTTTATTTTTGGGGCTTATATAGGCCTACGAGACTAATTTGAACTCCTCATTAGTGTATAAATACAAGTGAGATGAGTTCATTTGCTCACCATCGCTTTGGATTGGATCTCTTCTCTCTCTTGAGAATTTCACACTTTTTCTTGGAAGATAAATTGGAGCTTTATGGATGAATTTAGATGTTTGGATTTGGTTTATTTTATCTTGGAGCTTCTCTATTGTCAAATTGTGGATAGTTGGATATGTTCTATTACATGTTAGTACATGCTTTTAATGTTATTCTTGTTTTACTTTGTCATATACATTGGATTGGGATTTTTCGCTATTTTTAGGGATAATTGTTGCATACATTTACTCCTTAAATTGTGGAATTTTGTCTCTATATAGTATCTTTTAATGTATGGGCCATGTAATTTGAATGAAATTTCCTAGGGATAATTCAATCAACGAATTCATCTTGATAAGCCATCACCTTTTGCATGTCGAAGTATAAAAGTTGTAAAGTTGCTTCCCTTTTCCCTAGAAGGCTAGCGAGGTAGTCTTAAGGCCTCCTTGGTTAAGAAACAAGGTCATCATTCATATTCATAGACTCCATTTCTCCCAAGACTAAGGCACTGAGATGGTCACCCAAAAATCAATTCCTTTTCACCTTTTCTTAGGTCTAACCAAGTTGGGCACCTAGGGAATCATTTTCCCAACAAATTAGCCCTCCAAAAAGTTTGATCTCCTAGCCTCTCTTGCGCTGGTGAGTCCTCAAGGCCTCCTCCAATTTTGAAGCCATTCCGATGGTGAAGTTGTGAGAAAAGCCAAGCCCTAGCTCTAAGATCAAACTTGACCCTAGTATCCCCAAGGCTAGTGTCTCATAAGATCAATTCAACACCTTTAAGTGAAAATCCTTTCTTTGATCCTTTCCCCCTCCTTGCCTGGGTTAAGAATATCATTGGTTGCTAAATTCTTGCCTCCTAACCTAGGTTGGGTCCACTTGGTCCTATGTGGTCCCATTCCTTTAGAAAGACAATTCTTCAAGAACCATCTGGGATACCAATTTCAAAGTGAAAATCCTTTCTTTGATCCTTTCCCCCTCCTTGCCTGGGTTAAGAATATCAATGGTTGCTAAATTCTTGCCTCCTAACCTAGGTTGGGTCCACTTGGTCCTATGTGGTCCCATTCCTTTAGAAAGACAATTCTTCAAGAACCATCTTGGATACCAATTTCAATAAGGATTTTAGAGATTGGGAAAACTCTTTCACAAATCATATTCCCTAAACCTAACCCTCAAATCTTCCCATCCTTCTCCTAGAAGATATTGTACCTTGCTTAGAAAGCAAGCAATCTCCATTCTTGGCCTTCTTCTGGAAAGGGATTGTTTGGGTCACTTATCTCCATTTGTTGATTTATCATTCATTTGTGACTCTTTATATACTAGGTCTCCTCCCATCAATCAGTAAAATGTAGGGAGCCTTAGCTGAGGTGACAATGGGCTAAGTCTCCATTTGTTTCCCTTGGCCTAGCATTTGACCCTCCTTTAGGAATCCCCTTTAGGTCCCCTACTAGTTTGAGAGGTAACACTTCCCAAAGTAAATTCTTTGAATTGCTCCATAACATCCCATCCCCTGCAACAAGGAGATTACACCATTCGTCCAATCCACATGTAGACTCTCAAAAATCATTGTCAATGCAAATCAATCTATGATGAAAATAATATCTATGAAAAAAATAGTGGAGTATTTTCTTAGTTTCTCCTTAACAAAAGCAAAAGCAAGAAAAAACCAAATATACTAATTTCCACAAATGACCAAACTATATCAATGGAGCAAGTACAAGAAGTCATATGGTAATGTAAAGTGTGAAAGGAAAATCATAGGCATAAAACAAGTGCAAATAAAGATAAGAGAGAAAATCCAATGAGGTTGTCCAATGTTTTAACGTAAGAAAGAACATACTCATTCAAAAAAGAAAATCAAGCATCAAATTCTTTCTAACCATGACCAAACAAATTTTTTGAGTTTCATTGTTCAAGGATTTTAATTGCTGAAAATTTTAGGAACCAATGTCATGAACAATATGCAAAGTTCTTCTATTAGTCAGATTTCTTAGACTCTAGACGCTAAAAGATCTCAAATAAAATAATAAAAGAAGATCCTTGAAAATGTCCCAAACTAAAACATTATTGAAATCTATAATACTATTTGATTACATAAACATATGCTTGTGTTGGGATTTCATTCCACTTTAATATTCTCCTTCTAATTATACAAATTAATTGGACTCTTGTGTTGTGAATATCCCACATGCATAGAAATTGTGAAACAAAGGTGGTTTATAAATTATAAGGTATTGCCTGTTGGGATTTTATTCCACGTTAATACTCTCTAATTGTGTCTGTGTTTTGTGAATAATCACACATGCATAGGGCTTATAAAATCTTACCCCCATAAAAAGCTTTGTCAATCCAGAAATTGGCTTTGAGTTGTCGGTCCCAAGGTTGATATGATAGACTCCTCCCTCACTACGGCACTAACATCGCCAGCAATTTCAATGGAATGACTTGTGGGCAATCTTTCGCTTGTGGTTGTTATATATAAGATGTGTACATTTATATCTTATTATAGTGGAATATCCCTATTATCTTGAGATCCCCTTCCACATTAATACTCTAATAATTATGTGTGTGCACATCTGTGCCCGTGTGTGTTGTGAATAATCCCATATACATAGCGATTTTGAGGCAATGGTGATTTACAAGGCATTTTCCACACCAAAATGTATGCCAATGCAGAGGTTGGCTTTGAAGTGCAAATCCCCAAGCTAATGTGATAGCATCCTCCCTCACTTCAATAGTAACATCAATATTTTCAATTCCATGCCATGTGCACAATATTTGGCTTGTGGTTGATATCTACATGATGTCTACAATGGTATCTTACTACAATGTCTACAAAGTTGACAATATCTTACAACCTATAATGAAACTCTAACCAAATCAAAATCATTGATTTTTATGGGTGACAAAACACTAACAAAAAGGTCTTTGGAGCTTATAATATTTACGAAGGAATATTTAATAGAATGGAAACACTAGTTAAGAAATCAAGAATATATCAATATTTTGCAAAAATCAAAATGTCATGCTCAACTAGTCATTTCTCCAATACCCATACTCATAATGTTTAAACTAACCACATCAAACTCTTGAAGCCAAGTTTTCAATCGTTCTATTTGTTTTAGCATTTCCTTGGTTCCACTAGAAAAATTACTTCCTTCAAGGCATGGCAAACTTTGAGTAGGTTGGTTCAACTCGCATATACATGTCAATAAGCTTTCAATGTAATACTATTACTTTTCTATGCCCCTTACTTTTCATGGCTCAATATTTTCTTTCCAAGTAATCTACGGAATTTACTTCTATCATTCTCTAGTATTCCGCGCATCATAGAATTTAGACTCCCTAGCTATCTTGAAATCTCAATGTGCTCTTATTTTTCTTCAAGTTTAACTATGGCATCAATACAACAAATGAAAAAGAATTAGATGAGTACTAGAAATTAACGATTAAACAGAAAAGAGCAAAGGGAGAGAAGCCAAACCATTACAAACTTACATGCATCATTAAAGCATTATAAACATTGATCCAAAAAGCAAGCTTCTCTTCATGTTTGAGCTTTTTAGGTTCAACCTTTTCCAATCGACGAACAAGGGACCTACACTCATAATTAAAAGCCATGAGAAGTTAAATTTTATTCAAAAAATAATTCCTTGTGAGTTTCTTGATAACTTGTTTATCTTTCACTCCAAGCTCAGAATTAAGTCAAACATGAAAATCCTTTCAGCAAGATATAAATAATATAATCAATTTGGTACGATAATGATACACAACACATCTTACTTAAAGACTTGAGAGAAAAAATTAATGAATCTGGTGCAACATAATATTGTATTCTCATTTACACCTATAAAATGTAGGTACTACTTTCCAAGACTACATTAACATGAGTCTTTCAACAAGAAGATGTTCTAATTTTAAATATAGCTAAACATGGGCTATGAACAAATGATTGGTGCTGAAGTGTAATTGAATCAATTTGGTGTTGACAAGTTAGCTACTCACTTGAAATTATGTAGCATCCGAGCTGCATAGCTTAACCTATCATTATCCACACAAATCCATGGTACCTCTATCATTGAATTATATGCTCCAATGCTTTCTCCCGGACCCTTAACTTGGAAAGGATCAGTCAACCTTATTTCACATGACTCTTTGTTATTGTGGTGAGGACTCCATGGATCAGGTTGATCTTGAGGTGAAAATACACTTGATGAAGACAAAGATGAGGTTGGAGAGTTTGAGAAACCCATAGGAGGCAAAGGAGGATCAGCGAGTTTACAATAAATTGCAGCCATACAATGTACCAAATCTTCAGATAGCCTATTAGGTGACTCAGGGACATGATTTGCAATTGAAGTACCCAAATGATCAGCAAGCCTAGCTACACGACCCTCAGACCCCTGCACCTCACAAATCAAATCATCATCATAAGATCAAAAAGAATCAACCACAAAAAAAGAACGAAATAATTTTGACTTGACATTGAATAGCTCCTAGTGAATTCATAAAATTTTAATTAGAAACACTAAAGTTAAATGCACGTGTTGAAACATATTTTCATGCAACAAAAATCTTCTATTGCGATGGCCATATAATTTTATAGAATAAATTAAAATCAAATAGATACATGTTGCACAACAACTAATTAGTGATTTCTGTAAAAGTCAATGGGAAAAGTAGTTTATTGAAAATTATTATAATCTAGTTTAAAGATTATTATTTTATTTTCTAGAAAAAAAAAAAAAAAAATTTACTGCAATCTACTTTTCATAACAAGTAGTGTGAAGCAGCCTAGGACAATATTAATTTTACAATTAAACACGCTTGGAACAACTCAAGGAAAAAGGTAGCAAATTAAGATTATCAAGAATTGACTTAGATTTGTGATGTGAAGTAAAACAATACTCCATTAAAAATTATACCAGATGACTTAAAATCTACTTTAGCTAAATCTACACAATAATTCAAATTCCTAATTGGGTTTTTTGTTAAAGCGTGTCAACCAAATTTTATAGCTAATGCAAAATCCTGTTGTTAAAAGGAAGTAAATTAATTATATAATACGCCAAAGAACGAAAATTGCAAGATTTTAACAACCACCAAATAGACAGAAAAACAGTAATAGAACAGTTGCAAACCAAAGGAAGTCTGGTAAGCCTTAAAACAAACAGCTAAATGCAACAAAGGCATACCAAGAGAAATGAAGTCATTGAACTCTTTGAAGTTCATTAAGTCTCTTTTATCTAGTAGAAGAAATTAATGTCAACTAAAAGTTTGTACTAAAGGCTCTGAAGATATGAGGATACGTAGCTAAATTGTCTCCCTGTAAATTAATAAATGAAATTATACTAATGTCCACTTATCTATAACTATTACATGTGGGTTATGCAAAAGGACTGTGGGATTCATAACAAGTTCCTCCAAATCAAAATATTTTCTGTGTCCATGTCAACAAGTGTCCACAGGACAGAGAACAGAGTGAGACAAATCCATACGACTTGACGCCCAAAACACATCCATTTTTAAAAAATTTAATGTTTTTAAAGGGTTTCAGTGTAATATGAACTCTTCAGAGAATTTTTTGGAAGAAATTCAGGTTTGGGTTGGTTCAGCACGGTAAACGATTCGTTGACAAAACCCAATCCGCAACTCTAAATTGTTAGCTTCGATTCGACCGAGCTTGGTAACTGTGCTTACAAATTATATGGAAACCATGGTTAACCAATTGTGGGGAGTGAGAATCTGTGATGGCAACTGCCCACCAATCATTCTAAGCACCACTAGATATTGAGTATTCGAGTTATTCGTCTGTAGATTGAACTCTCCTATGAGACATTCAATCAACTAACTGCAACAAATGAAATAACAAAGGGAAAATGTTGCCTTCAACAAGAGAAGAAGATCCATGCTTATTTAATGAACAGCAGTATTGGATATTTTGTCTTTTCTCACATGGACTAATTAAGATCTGTAACACTGATAGATTAAGCACTGATTAAAAGAAAATTTAATACTTCACAAAACAATCCTCCACAAAACTTCCTGGGAAAATTGCCCGGACAAGTGATACCAAAAATCTATCACTCACAAGTTTGTTCCATTGCACATTCTAAATACAAGGCAATTGGTGGTTGTTATGCATTGCTCCCAAAGAATGGTGACTGGCTCCGGAAGAATGAAAATTGACCACTATCATAGAATGCCTGAGTGTCTTTGGTCGAGCATTATGTTTAGGACGCTATAAATCCAAAGTCATCTCAATTAAAAAGAAAGAAAATGAAAATAATTCCTGAGGGAATGAACTTTGATGCACCACTGACTTAGTGCAGGATAAGTCAAGTAATGTTGTCTAAGTCAATTTCTTACTTATTACATCATATATTCAAAAACCTAAGCCTTCCTTCCTGTAGGCTTTGGCACTACTAGAGTCGTTGCCAAACACCTAATATGATCAGAAAGGCAGATGACAGACAACTTGGAAATGGAAAAGCTTGTAACCTGCCCTAAAACAAGTTGCTCAAATACCACTTGTTATGAATACAAAAGATTCAAGCAAGGAAATACATAGATAGCAAGAAAAGATAAAACAACAAACAAAATAGATAGATATATAACCAAGTAATGCGACTGTTGAATACCTTGTTTGACAAGAGAGCTCTCCCCAATACTGTGGAAACAGCACTTCTTAATATTCTTAGAGGGATTGATGGGTCTATTTCTCACTACCACAGGCATGTTACGCAAGAAGATGGAGGTAGGTTGATAACATGTCCCTCCCTTTTCTGCAGTTTCTTTATTCCATGGCCCACACCAGGAGTCTTGTCCTTACTACACCCTGGTCATTTCTATTTCAAAAAACATTCATTTCTTGTTGTAAAAAAATTCATCTAAAAATCTCATCCCATGCCATACTTACACAGTAACCTCACCTACTGATAGATGTGCACATAACTAGCCACTAAACAACACATCCAAATGTAATAAACCTAGAATGCTGAAGACGCTAATTTCAAAATCATAATAATGAATCTATGGTCACTTGTATTCTTGATTTTGAAGGGGAATTTATACAAATAATTCGATGTTGCACAGGGACCCGTCCCCACAAAAAAATCCCTTGTTACACAGTAACCTCACCAACTGATAGATGTGCACGTAGCTAGCCACTAAACAACACATCCAAATGTAATAAACCTAGAATGTTGAAGATGCTAATTTCGAAGTCATAATAATGAATCTATGATCACTTGTATTCTTGATTTTGAAAGGGAATTTATACGAATAATTCGATGTTGCACAGGGACCCGTCCCCACCAAAAAATCCCATGTACCCGATGTTCCCGCGTACCGGGGACTTTTACAAGGGTTGGGAACATCCCCAATTATTTGGGAACTTCATTAGGGACTTGGGAACTTCCAAGCCATTCCCAATCCATCCCGAGCATATTTTGGGGACTTTTCAGGTACTATTCCGCCATCCCCAAGGAAAGAATGGTATGTCTGACCCGATTTTGACTGGTATTACTTTGCTGTTTGGATGGATTTTCTTGCTGTTTTTGATGAGCTTTTGGCATGAAAAATTTGTTGTTTATGCTAACTTCCAATGGTAACCGCTAAAAATACTCATGTTCAGTGTTGACATTTATTTTCTCCTCTCTTTGTCACTTAACTGTCTAAAGCAATAACCCTCAGTGCTGGACTTCAGCCTATAATTACTGTTGCTTAGAAATAACATCCCTTTAGAAATAATTAAGAAGTCTGCTAACCTTTACTTCCTATGGCATGAATCAGGAACACAGTTATTGTTGATGAAAATCTTCTAGTTTTGTCCTAAAGGTGAAGTAGACTGTCTTTGAGACTGTTCCTATGTGGCACATTTAACAAGTTTCTAAACCCACTCCTATCCTATAGGAAAGTTGTTGAATTGTGTTTAGCATTATTTGCAAGGAATTATTGGGTTGCTACTTTGTTGTGTGTTGTCCTAGTTTCCAAAACTGTTCTTTGCACTACTTTGTTCAAGAATAATAAACCAGGATTCAAGATTGATATACATGTCAAACTAATGTAAAGAAGCCACACTATGTTTAAGGCTCTAACACACTTTGAAACTTTGCTAACTATGCCAAGGAAGTTGAATTTGTTTAACTTGGCCATATTAGTAGCAGTGACTGTAAGAAAGGCCCTTTTTGCTTTCACGGGATTGGGAAAATATCTAGTATGGTTGACCAATTAAACTTGGCTTTTATTTGATAAACCTAACAACAGAAAGGGTCGATTTAGATGTTGAGATAAGCCATATTAGGAATTTGAGCCAAGGCTTGATTTTGACAAAATTAGCATACTTGCCAACTGGGATAAGAAGGCGAATTAGTTTACACGCAAGAATGTCAACCAAGAATAGTAAGACTCAACCTGCTTTTGGATTTGACCAAAAATAACAAGCAAGACAACTAGCTCTAGTAATTCAACCTAGGTTTTTGATTTGACATTTATGGCAAGACAAATTAGGTCTTTGAAAGGTCAAACTAGCAAGAGTTAGTGTTCTAGCGCTAGGCCATTTGTACCATGATATAGATGGACGCCCTCCAACTAACTACCATGTGCCACACTAGAAGAATAGTTCACTTGCTCGACACTGCTCTTGACTCATCATCCTTCAACTAAAAGCTTCAACTTGAATTTTAGATTTGAGATTATGTATTTGGTTTTGTAATTATTAGTATGCGTTTCGGATTTCTTAGCTAGTTCAATGTTTATAATTTTATTGCAATGATGTATTTATTATTTATGATTTATCTTTATGCACATGGTGAATATAAAATAATATAATATTTATTATTTTATAATTATATTATATTTATTGTCATCCCCTTGAAAATTTGGGGGTGCGCTCTAAACGTACCAGAAACTCGTCCCCCAATCCCTGGCATCCCCAAAGTGCAACATAGGAATAATTTGATTCATCTTAAAACTTATTGACACATTTATTTACACTTGTTCCGTGTCATGTTTATGAACATGCAAAAATTTTAACATGTGCAACACAAGAAAGAGGGTTTGTGAATGACACTGACATACCTACATCTCAAAAAACCCCTAAAACTACAAAAAAGAACAAACGGAAAACCCACAACTTAAAGAGATCATGATTTGGGTACACAAGTAGACAACTTCGATGAGCCTCGCTATAAGGAATGGCACTAACGAAACCCAAGCAATTGGATTGCTTAGATGCAAGAAATGATTTGGGCTATTGAGTCTAGTTGATGAAGCATACTTTACTTTTCTAAGGTTATTTATAATTGGTACTCCTAAACAATGTGATTATTGTGTATTAGTCCACTTTCATGTTGTCTACAAGGAAATCAATGACAGGTTGTTTTAATAATGTCTAAAATGATTGATGAGCCCATGTGGCTTTGAATTGATGGTGAATGGGTGCACTGTTAAGGCACTTCATGCGAAAAGGTCACTGGTTCAAATCCCCCATGGGTGTTTACCCCAAAAAAAAGTCTAAAATAATAATTGTAAATTTCAATTATTTTGGACATATGCTCCATGAATACTACTAGATAAAAAAAATTTAATGTACATAAACCATATTACAAAAAACTAACAACAAAAAGGCTATCATAACAAAGAACAGATTGAAGGCCTAACATAAGGCCTCTGATAAAAAACAAAGAACCTCAATTGAAACTAATTCTCTCAATGCGTAAACTCAAGGAGTTGAATCAAAGTAGAAATGGGAAGAAACATAGAAATAAACTGACAGCGGCCATCCCTAACCAATCTCTCAAGCACAATCTACATGTTTCTTCAGTTATGGTAGATGTTTCAATCTTTGACATTTGTGTTTACAATTTCTATTGTGTTAAATCTTCATAAATGTAACTTGTGTGAATTTCACGGATTCTTACTGGATCTGTTGTTCTTGTTACTAATCCTTGCCATCCCCTCTTCAAACCCTATCCTTTCCATTACCTAAAATTTGGCCTTACTAAAAAATTGGTATAGTTTTGAAATCACAATCATATATACAAATAACCAAAACCTTAGGATCAGGGGAGACGTTTCCCAAAACCTCAACGCAATTAAATTCAAGCCCTTCGCATAACTTCAGCACCATACGAGTAAACCTTAGAATATCGAGTATTATAGGCATGAAACCCGGGAGTAAATCCTTCACTGAAGCTCTCTAATTAGAATAGGGAAATAATCCAAAACCTTGAGAAGGAAGAACCAAATATATAAATAAAGAAAGAAACAACAAACAAACAAACAAAAAGAAATTAACCCTTAAATTAAACACATACACCAAAATATCATTGCATTATGGGCACAAAACCATCGTGAAACTTCTTTAAGATTCATGTATGAAAAATCTTAGACTTAATGCTGTCCTGATCTTCATGTGCCTACAGGTAGTACTTGCAGTGTGGCTCTGCGCATTAATAATCTCCTAGGAGATTAAAGTTAAGCTTTTCTCTCATACTCATTATCTTTTCTCCTCGATTCTAGAATGAATATACCCATTCTCATTGTTGTCTGGAAATATAATAAATCATATGAACCTGCCTGATAGAATCATATAATTTATCCAGTTGACAAATTAAATCCAATAAATTGCTTATTTGCAGTCATAGCTTGCAAAAGTGCCAACATAGCAGACACTACGATGGACTCGTCTTTTTTCTTCTTCAACCTTCCCCTCCAGTAAAGAGTGGCACAAGGAGGCGATTTTTTAGCCCAAGATATTTAGGCGTGCACAGTTCAGTGCACTGTGTTGTGAATAGAATAGATCATTCTTGTTCCTCCATACTAGTGAACTGCACACCCTGCACTTGCATGTGGATTGCCTTTGTTATTACTAATTAAGAAAATGCAGTGCACTCACAACAATATTTGGAAGTGAGGCTACAGTCAGAGTAGGCTCAACAAACATAGCCAGACTCAACTCAGTCTTGCACAGACCTGACCATAACCAAGAAGTTTGTTCAGACACAATCTGGTCTTCTAATTTAACTCGACAACCCGGCTAAATATCAGTGTTATACAACAGTCAAAACAAGCACAAAACCTCATCACTGTTTGCCTTTTCAGCAATTTTTTGAAACTATCTTGGAGCATCCTCTGCATTGTTTATCCAGCACACTTAAAAAACATTTGAAACACAACCCCAACATGGCATCAACAATTTATCTCTAAATTTATCAATGTTCAAGTTCTTTTATAACTTAAACGAACTTTCAGTGGGGGCTAGGACATCTTCCAACTAATTTATTGAGTTCAATTGCTCAAGAAGGGTTATCTTCACCCAAAAAATTTGGGCAGTGCAATTTGAAAACTAGGTATATTCTTTCAAATTTTCAAGGTGAATCATGTCCTTTCCTAAATTTTTCCAATTTTTTCTCAGTTGCTTTGACCTACAAAGTGCCAAGGGAAAGGGATTTTGCATGAAGCTACTAGTCACCAAACAAAAGCAGGCAAAATGAAATGCACCTTTTGCCACAAAGAAATTAATGGGGGGGCACAACATGTTCAAATATCATCTTTCCCAAGCCCACAGAAAGTACTCTAGCAACTTGTATACACATGATTTAAGATGTCCAACATCTGATTTATAGCCTTAGGGGCCAAATTGCCAATTAAGCCAGCAAAATATAAAAAGTGGAAATTATGTCTGATATTGGTGGACCTTTGAATGTGTCAGAAATCTGATTGGAGCAAAACTAGAAGGGGCTCCTGCTGCTAGGGCTAGCATACAGAACAAGAACAAAAGTTGGAACTTCCAACAAACTTATTCACCTTAACACTAGTTTGTACTGGAGTCAAAAACTTCCACAACATGAGATTCGGGATCATATGCTTTCAATGTTTCTCTCAACTCACAACCCTCTTCAAAAAGAGTCAGATTTTTTATTTTTAAGGTCTTCTTGTATATTTGTTAAAACAAACAGTATTTCATACGTCAAGGGAATAAAATGTTTCAAATAAAAATCTGCCTTCACACACATCTATCCATTCATCATTCATTATTGAAAACAATATAACAACTATGCAACTACTTCTACAAAAGGAAAAATACGAAACAACAAACTACAAATGAGAAGTGGTTGATATACTATGTCACAATTCGATGTGATTTTCCAACACAAAACCACATGCAGGTGATAACACTGATTTGCAATTAACCCAATAGTATCCATGCCTTCACCTTTCAAAATGAGATGTGGAAGGATTTATAGCATAAAGTATGAAAGGTTACAATGGCTCAAGAACATCTTGGGCTCATCCCTTTTTTCTATATAATTAACCTTACTACATCGAAGTCAGAATAGTTGCATTTGCAACCCCCACCTTCACAATAGGTGAAGGTGAGAAGCATACAGTATCTATCTTATGCCACCCTTGTATATAGGATCCACAAATCCAATCCCAATCTAACTATGTCAAGACTCAAGATATGCCCAATCCTGCCTTGGACAAGGAAACAAATCCTGAGTTTATGAAATGATTCCTAAGGAAAATGAAACAGCAAGATCCTTAAATTTTGAGGTGGATCCCAAAATTTTCAATGCTTTTTTGACCCGATAATCTCCAGAATAATAATAATTACAAAAGGAAAACAACAACAACCAAAAAAAATAAATCATTTTTAATGAAAAACCTTCAAAAACCCTAGATTACTAAGGGCTAAAACCCTAAACTCCATTCCTAATCAAGGTATGATTTATGCTTATGTCAATATCTGCTCTCGATGTCTACTTTCAAGGTTTGATCTATCATTATGGTCAAGGTAGGTTATCAAGATATATCTATCCTTATCTGCTATGTTTTTACTCATTTCACACGCACTAATATTTAGTCTTGCCATAACCTTCAAGAGAGCCACTTTATTCACTATTGATATAGCCTTATAGGTGTGTGGATGTGGTTCACAAAAGCATTGTTATGAGTTGCTCCATTGATCCAAGCAGATATTGGTAGCCACCCCCACCTATTCCACCTAGACCTCCAATGGGTTTCATTAGTTTCTTTATTTATAGCAGCATTTACTATTTTTAGCAGTTTTTCGGGTCTTGAACTTCCGAAGTAGTTTTTATCCCCTAAACAATGTTTTTTTGAGGTCCGCAACAGGGTCATAGCCATAGGGAAGGGCCTGCAACAAATCTTGTAGTACTCGAAAAGATCTTTGCAATGAGGTATCATACGCGCCAAAAAGAGATAATAAGACCAAGTTACAACCCCGAGAAGTTGGTTGCCCAACTAACCCCAACAAGACCCACAAACTCTTGTCGTTCCATCTCCTGCAATTAGGGTTTTGGTTGTTTCGGGTTTTCCCTTGTTATTCAATAATAAAAAGACCCTTAAGCCTCATTGTAATATAGTTCAGAGGCATGTAGCCGACACATCTCTTCTCAAAAATAAGCTACCATCACCTAAGCTAGCTTATTTTCATTTATGTATGTAAGCATATTTCAGTTCTTTAATATTAATGAAATGAAGTTTTATTTCTGTTGCATCTATGTGTTTATGTGTATATCTATATTTTGTTGCATTCTTGAATAAGTCTGGATCTGTGGTATCAAAGCGGTCTGCTCTTTCTTTGTTTTTCTTTGCATGTCCCCAACGAGGTCACGGTACGAGTTAGGGCTCGAACTAGCTGAACCTTTGCAAGACCAGCGTCGCAAACCCCAATAGCCTCCCATAGCGGAAGAAAAGAAAGACGAGGGGGCAGGAGATCCTTTCAAATTATTGCTCGAGGAAGCCCTCGAGCGATAAAAGAACACGATGATGGATAACTTTCCCAGATCCTTTGGCGACTACCCACAAGCGACGCATCTTCATCCAGCAAGCACTCTGAAGGCGCCACTCCTTTTAAGGGTTAACTTTGACATTCCCATATTTGAAGGCCAGATAGATGCAAACGCCGTAGATAGATGGTTAAATCTGTTGAAAGGATATTTTTTAGTTCATGTCTTTTCAATCAGCAAAAGATTACTTTTGCACTCCTCTAAGCTGACCCACATGTCAAGGACTGGTGGGAAACCTACTGTGAACAAAAAGACGAGAGGGAATCCTCACTGTTTTCAGCCACACCCACTTGGAATATTTATGAGACGCCATCAAGGAACAATATTACCCTGTCGGGAGCTATGAACATAAATACATAAAGTGGACCACACTGCGGAAAGGAAGGGACCAAAATGTACCAGCGTTCACAAATGTTTTCCATTCCCTTCGCACGGACTTGTGTATCAAGGATTTTGAGCCGCATTTGGTACTTAAGTACCGCGGTTGTCTACACAAGTACGTCCAAGACGATATGGAGTTCTTGGACATCTCCTCGCTTGGCGCCACCTGTCGATACGCTGTCAAAGATCAAGCAGAAATTTAAACAGAAGAAGCAAGACTTTGGAGCTGCAAATACAAAGCAAGGGAAAGGCACCCCAAATCGCAGAACAAAGGACAAAGCCAAGGTAGGGCAACCCAAGACAACTTGCCAAAGCCGCAAGCAATGAACAACACCACAAAGACAAAAAAGGACACAGGGAAATGGTGTGAGTTCCATAAGAGCCCCACTCACAACACAAGTAAGTGTCGAGCCAAGCACACCCTGGTGGTCGCGCTAAAGGCTTCCGAATCAGATGCATGTTTAGACTCTGAGTTAGAAATCAACGAGGGGAATGACAAAGGGAAGCAGGTTATCGATGTAGAACCTAGTTCCACCATTGCCACCATTAAGATCCAAAAGGATGAGCCTGAAGATCCATAGGAGGGGGGGGCGACTCTTCCACTCACAGTTGTGGGTGAAGGGTTCTTCGTTGCAGTTCTTTATCGACAACAGGAGCCAAAAGAACCTCATTTCAGTGGAGGTCGTGAAGCGGTTGGGCCTACAAACCACACCACACCTACAACCATACACCATCGAGTGGCTTCACCAAGGGCGAGATCTCTGTGTCATCCAATAGTGTCACCTTCCCTACGGTATCAAGCCCTTCAAAGATGAAGTATTGTGTGATGTTGCTCCTCTTGAAGTTTGTGATGTATTATTAGACCAAGCATACTTGTGGAAGCAGCATGTTGTGTATGAGTCTAGGCCTCACACTATTATTATTACTTTAGCAATAAGTTGTACAGAATACCGAAGGTAGCAGCGCCTACTGCCATTTCTTTGATCACTATGAAACAAGGAAGTAAGATCATTTCCCAGACCGGGAAATTTGTTTTCCTTATGATTCGCCCTCGGGGCAAGAAGAAGATTGTGGCCACGGCTCCAAACAAGGCTCCTCTGCATGGCAACAGCAGATGGACAAGGTTGTGGAGGAGTACAAGGACATCTTCACCTCACTCGCAGGGGTATCTCTACACTGTTAGATCAAGCACTCCATCGATCTGACCTCGGGCGCGTCGCTACCCAATGGACCAATCTATAGATGCTCTGTTCTAGAGAACAATGAAATCAAGAGGCAGATTCAAGAGTTGTTGCAGAAAGGGCACATCAGGACAAGTTCATCACCCTGTGGGAGCCCGATCGTGTTGGTACAGAAGAAGAACCAAACCTAGAGACTCTGTATTGACTATTAGGCGTTGAACAAGATCACTGTCCGAAATAGGTATCCAATCCCACAGATTGATGACTTTCTGGCCAGCTCAAGGGGGCCAAATATTTCAACAAGATTGACTTGAAGTTCGGTTATCACCAAGTACCAGTCGAACCTTTCAATGTGTGGAAGACTGCCTTCAAATCCAAGGAGGGCCTTTTCAAATGGTTGGTCATGCCTTTCAAGTTGACGAATGCCCCTACAACCTTCATGAGGTTGATGGACGACATCTTGTGACCCTTCACCAACTCATTCATTGTGGTGTATTTGGATGACATTTTGATCTTCAGCTGAAGTTGGGAAGAGCACCTCCACCATATTTGACAGGTCTTCCAAACCCTGCGGCAACACCAATTGTGTGCCAATTTGGAGAAATGCACTTTTGGTATGACCCAGGTTCAATATCTAAGGTAAATCAATGATGAGCAAGGTGTGCATGTGGACCCAGCCAAGTTACAATTTATTCAGCTTTGGCCAGCCCCAACCACTCTAACAAAGCTCCGCAACTTTTTGGGCCCTGCCAACTTCTACGACAAGTTCATGTTGGGGTTCTCTCATATCACTTGGCCTTTGAGTCAAGTCACCAAGGGAGGAGCGAAAGCAAAGTTCTTTTGGTCTGAATCCCAACAAAAGGTGTTTACCGAGTTGAAGCATCACCTTTGCGCTGCACCAGTGCTCACATTACCAGACCTGCAAAAACCATTTGAGATCGAGATAGATGCCTCTGACTATGCTATTGGTGCGATTCTTACTAAGCAGGGGCATCCAATGGCATATCACAGTGAGACGCTTTCAGACACAGTCTGAAAGTATCCCACCTATGATTGAGAGATGTATTCCATTGTGTAGGCTTGCCGACAAGTGAAGCATTACATTCTGGGGAAGGAAACGGTCATCCACACAAACTAGCGACCCCTGCAGTTCATATAGACACAGGGGAAGTTGCAGAACGTCATCATCAAAAATGGTCCACATACCTGCAATAGTGTCATTTCAACATTAAGTACAAGAAGGGCAGCACCAACAATGTTGTACACTGCCTCAGCTGACCACCAGTCATGGCATCGACTAGTGTGCTCGACTCTTATGGGCATGAGACCACTGGGTAGACGCATCTTTACAAGAGCGATCCAAAATTTGAAAACACATACCATACACTTTTAGAAGGCAAGCAAGTTCCAAATTTTCACCTCCAGGATGCGCTGTGATGCCACTTAGGACACCTTTGTGTCCCTTCAAGCGAGTGTGCCAAGATGATTTGGGAGGCACACTACAGTCAGGTTGTTGGACATTTCAGGGTAGAGAAAACAGTGGCAATGTTGCAGATGTATTTTTATTGGCCGAACCTTCAACAAGATGTTGGGAATTGCACTGTCTATGCCATTGCCAAACCAACCATCAAGAAGCAAGGCCTATATACTCCTCTACATACTCCTAGTCGACCTTGGGAATCCATCTCCATGGATTACATCTCTAGCCTTCCTTCTACTAAGCACGGAGACGATTGGGTTTTCGTGGTCGTTGACAGATTATCTAAGATGGCCATTCTAACGTTAGCAAAAGCCACTGCTAAGCTCTTCTTTGAACGAGTGTGGGTACACTTTGGGATCCCACAATCCATTATCTCAAATCAAAGACAACGGCTTCCAAAGTACATTTTGGTCAAGTCTTTAATCGATGTTGGATACCAATCTCACTAAGTCCACCGCTTTCCACCCCCAAACTGATGGCCAAACAGAGGTTGTCAACAAGATCATTATACACGTTCTGCGCATGTACAACTCACAATCCATTATCTCAGATCAAGACAACAGCTTTCTAAGTACATTTTGGTCAAGTCTTTGGTCAATGTTGGATACCAATCTCACTAAGTCCATGGCTTTCCACCCCCAAACTGATGGCCAAACAAAGGTTGTCAACAAGATGATTGTACACATTCTACGCATGTACAGCGCGAAGCATCCACGCACATGAGATAAAAGCCTCCCTTCTGTCCAGGACAGCTACAACAAAGCTCTCCATAGCTCAAATAGCCAAAGCCCCTTTCAGGTGGGATTAGGAGTCCAACCATTATACCCATTGATGTGGTTATATTGTTTGCAGCTACTTAGGCAAATTCAGCTCACGTTGAGTCCGAAGCTAACAGGGCTAACAGTGTCATTGAGCGCATTCAGCACATCCGCCAACAGGTCCATGACATATTGGACATAGCCAATGCTAGGTACAAGCAGCGACATGATCAACATCGGGTGCCACACAAGTTCCAAGTGGGCAACAAATTTTGGCTACATCTGCAAAAGGAACGCCTCGTTGGGCCCCACCGCAAGCTTCGCTTGCTCTGATACGAGCCATACACCATCACCAAGGCTATAGGGGACAATGCCTTCAAGCTCAGCATTCCACTATTCCTTGGCCTACACCCAATATTCAATGTGGACGGCCTTCAGCCATACTTTCCACCATTTTTGGACACATCCGACATTGCCAAACAACTCACACCAACAGAGTTAAACCCAAATTGCATGGAACAATTCACAACTGATCAGATCATGGACACACAGATCAAGAACACTCACCAACAGAGGATCCAGTTATATCGAGTTGTCAAAGTGGGCCAACTCGTACACCAAAGCAAGTGGTTCACTAGGAACCACATTCAACAGAAATTTCCTCACCTCATGGAGCTCTGCACATAATGGGGACCATTGCTTCCTAAGGAGGGAGGACTAATCCAGGTGGATATTGGTGGCCACCCGCCTACTCCACCTAGACCTCCAGTCAGCTTCATCAATTTCCTTGTTTATAGCAACATTTACTATTTTTAGCAGTTTTTCGAGTCCTGACTTTCAGAGCAGTTTTGACCCCCTAAAAGGCGTATTTTTAGGTCCACAGCAAGCCCATAGCAAGCCTACAGCAAATCCTATAATAGTCGAAGAGATCTTTCCAACGAGGTATCGTACGCGTCAAATGGTGATAATATGACCAAATTACAACCCTGAGAAGTTGATTGCCCAACTAACCCCAACGAGGCCCTCAAACTCTTTGTGTTCCATCTCCTAAGGTTAGGGTTTTGGTTGTTTAGGGTTTTCCCTTGTTGTTCAATAATCAAAAGGCCCTTGAGCCTCATTGTAACACAGTTCAGAGGCATGTAGCCGCCACATCTCTTCTCAGAGATAAGCTACCATCACCCGAGCTAGTTTATTTCCATTTCTATATGTAAGCATATTTCAGTTCTTTAATATTAATAAAATGAAGTTTTATTTCTGTTGCATCTCTGTGTTTATGTGTATATCTGTATTTTGTTGCATTCCTGCATAAGTCTGGATCATTCATGCTCATGCTGAAATGGTTCTTAAAATTACAAATTATCAATGATGAATATAACTTATCAAATTATCGATTAAGGTACATGGATGGCTAATAGTAATATACATAAGAAATTTTGTTTTTGTTTACAACTTAAAGTTCTACCATTCTTGTTCATCAATGGTTTCGATTCTTAACTATATTTTTTTATTTACTACAAAAAATAGTTTTATAATTTTTTGTTTGTGTTTGTTCCACATTGTATCTAGATCCTAGCTTTTCAAAAATTCAGCGGATCTCTATTAGCATCCATATCTTGGTAACTTAGCAATAATATCCCTTCCCTACCCATAGATATGTGTAAATGAGTACTTAAACTCGCAAATTCTTGTTCCAAATAGCACGAATTGATCAATTAATATGTTGAAGTTGTTTAAGAAGCGCTGGGGCTAGAAAATCCTTCTTCCACATATTAAAATAAACTCCATGAAGTATGTGAGGAAGTAATAAAGTGATGTCATCAATGATGCCTTCTTTACACTCCATACTAAACCAAGCTCCCAATCTAACTTGGACAGCGCAAGTTGGAGGAAGATTTTCATGGGTGAGCTAGGAATGTGATCATGGAGATTTTTATGGATTATTCAACCATTCTTTTCAATGTAGCTAAGGCCCCCTCTTCACAAGGAATGGGAAGTAACTATTGACATTGCTAGTATGCACTTCAATGCCCCATCCAATGAAGGTTTAAAGATAGATACATTGGTTGAAGTTATTGAAGACATGGGTAAGGTTCTAAAAGATATATGTGAATAATGGAGAACCATCCATGAATAATGGGGCCCAATCAGTTACACTATCATATCCTGCATGTCAATAGTTAGAAGAATTAGAACCTTACTAAATCTTTGCGTCTATTGCCAAGGGCACCACATTCTTTAAATCCATAGAATCCGCATCTGAGTAGGTAAAGAGTATTGACCTTTGTGATTCGTTAGAGCCAATTATCATACAGATGGAGATAGAAAATGGTGTGCAAGTTATCCCTTAACAACACAACCAATAATATGGTTGTTGGAACATTATTGGTGGAGACACCTTGCAATATTTTGGACCTCGCCTAACCCACCATATGGACCTCATGTATAACGACATCAAAAAAAAAATTTAGTTCCAAGAAAGTATAAAGGTGCAAATCTTTAACCAATCATTTGGGGTACTTAGCATGATAAGGAGTCACATAGAAGGCAAGGAGCTTGTTTGTCCCAACATTAGAGAGTTTATCAATCATTTCATCCCCTTGCAATGTATTGCCTTTGAAAAAGTTAACTTTGATGAGGATGTTTGTGGTCAATGAGTATACAAAACCAAAATATTCCCAGACCCCACAAGGGATTCAAGTTGCCAATTTTGCATATAATGAGGGTTTTTGGAGCGAGCTTGATGAAGAGATTACAATTTTGAATCACTACTAAAAGTCCTAAGAATATTCATGGTTGAAAACCAACAATGAATTTCCTTTATGAGGCCATGTATAGGGCCACGAGATCATTTGAGCCACCAAGCAAAGTGATCAACACAAACACATGCCACTTTCAAAGATCATTGACCAAAAGTGGAAGAATCAACTTCATATGCCTTTATGTGTCACTGGGTACAACTTTAACCCAATGTTATTTTATGTTTCGAGATTTTGTGCAAAGATGCATATGCAAAGGATGCACATTGTCTAATCTTGGTTCTAATGACAAGAATGCCACTTTTAGAGATCATTGACCACAAGTGGAAGAATCAACTTCATATGCCCTTACGTGTCATTGGGTATTACTTAAACCCAATGCTATTATGATTCGATTTTGTGAAAAGATGCATATGCAAAGGATGCACATTGTATAGTCTAAGTTCTAATAACAAGAATCCACTATCACATTATCATATGGTTGTGAAGTGTACTCCAAATTGAAAATGAAGCAATCTTTGTCAATGGCAAATGTTCTCACCCTTTTCCGACTTCAACAAGAAGTTGCCATACATGCCTCAATCTCCTTTCCTATACTTTTCCCAAGGCTCCTTTCCTATACCAGGGTATGGAACTCGTATTTAATCAAGAGCATCAAGCCTTCCATGTACCTTGATGTTAGTGACATCGGTTGTCAAACTCCTCTATCATGACCCTACTAAAAATGTACCTATCACTCGAACAAAACCTTAACTTGACATGCTACGTTTTTTGTATCTTATGTGAATGCTTAGAGGGTGACATTAATGACAAAGATCCCAAGATAGGCAATGATTTTGATGATATGTAGGCAGTTGTTGTAGCATTATGTTTCTGGATGGTAGAGGCCATCTAGACCTATTTGTTGATGTATTTTTGGTTCATAGATGGATTGCACTCGATGTTATTTTGGTTATGTGCACCCTTACATGCTATATAAATGAGAACTTGTAATTTGTGGACTTGTGGTCGACGAAGATTATAACTAGTAGATGAATGATTTATAAAGTTTAATCCATGTTTTTATGTTTTTTATCACTAATTCATCATTCTACATGATTTCGTTGACATATATGCATCAAAATATATAATATTAAATTTGCTCCCAAAATCACTCCCGACTTAGGAGCTTTTGAAATGTCACTCCCCACTCTTGCTCCCAAGCAGCCATGACTTTTCCCTATTAGAAGGCCTTTCATGTACTATCAAATGTTTGTTGAAATCAAGTCTTCTCTATGTTTTTGACATGGTTGTTGGTCTCTGTATAACCCACCAAATGTTTACAAATTGCATAATCTTGATTAGAGAAGCTTTAGTATAAGAGCTCAACTATTGGAAATTGATTTTTAAAATCTATTGAGAAGTTTTGGGAGCTACTAGGTAAATCTTATGGACTTTTTGGATTAGAGTTGGTTTCCTTTTTGTAGATCAATTCCAACAACAATGAGAAAATTGGTTCAATAAATTTCTCAATGTAGCTTAAACAAGTAAGATAGTGCAAAAATTCACCTCAACTCAAATGCCTTATTATGTCAACTCCATTCTTCACACCCCTAATACTATCAAGATAAGGTTAGTTAAAATCTTTCAAGCTTTTTGTAATCTTCTCTTCAACCCAATGGCTATATTGTTAAAGCAAAAGTTAGTCCATAGATTATTGCGCGAATAAAAAAACAAAAACAACAAACAAACAAACAAACAAACAAACAAAAAAACAAGACAATTTCGGCAGCAAGTAATCTTTTCCAAACATTCAAATGGTTATTCTTATAGAAATATCATACATGTTCATTCTCTTCCCAAGGATCAATATATGTTTTTAGAAGCTAATGTGGTATGTATGACCGAAACTAATTCCAACTTTTTTTTAATAACCCAAGTGCAAAAGGCGATAGAGTAAAGATCCAAACATTCTAAAAACTTGGCTCAATACATAAGTTAGGCTTTTGCAATGAACAAAGAATAGGCTAGATATATCCTCATTTATTTATCAATTTGGATAAGGGAATAATTGAACATGATAGATTTAAAAAACAAGCATATCTTCTATCAACTCTCTTTAGAGTTTCCCCCTTCCCAAGAGATGATACAAAGGTTCATACTGTTAAGGAAATATGATTGAAGGAATATAAAGAGACCTCAAGCAACATAACAACACCGAGGATTTGACTTCAATTGGAGATGGACATGTTGCAAGCATGCCAAACCAAGGGAGAATGATATCCATTTGCACCTTGCCTATCGCTTTCACTGCTTTGAAGTTGTTGAGAGTTGAAATAACAAATGCTTACCAAGATCCCCAATTTGCAATCATATCATGACAAGGTTTCTTGCATCTTCTAGCAATGCATTTGAATAAAGAGACTAAGGGCAAAGTGATTGGAGATATTTGACTCCAATTTGATTAAACCTTGAACACGCCAATGCATTGAAGGTATCCTCTAGAATCATACATGGTGTGGAAGAAGAAAGGCAAGTTTAGTAGCTTTCATGAATTGGGAGTCTTGACTCTTGCTACAAGTTCAATCAAAATGCTCCTCTTTTCAATCTAGAGGGCTAGAAACTTATTGTTTAAAGAAAAAAGTAATTCATGTTGATAAAACTTACAAAGAAAAATGAAAAGGTAATTGTTAGCATCAAGCTAGGTTCCCAAGTCAACGAATTTTGAGGGGCTCTCTCAAAAAGAGCACCTGCTTTTGATTACCTCTTTCAAGCTATCTCAAATAATCCCCAATTAATCCAGTTAACATTCACATTGCCAATTGTTAATTTGGTTAATATTCGAGGTAACGGCTGTATAGAATTTGCCAGCAAGGTTGTGTGTTGTCGATGTAATTTTTGAGAATTTGTTGTGAAGCTTTAAATACATGCTTAGAAGACTTAATTATTTTTAAGACTAATTTGATTAGGTAGTGTGCATTAAGCCATTTTCGTGCACTAGGTCTCTCTATATTACAAAACTTCCTTCAGAATGAATATTTATAAGTTTTAACTTCAACAACCACTATTGATCACACACAAGATAATATCACATTACTGTTTGACTTAAATTAACACAGTACTCAACTAGGTTATGTCTTGAAAGTGTAAAATCCTGAAATGATCATGTATAACATAAACAATGTCAGTAACCTTATGTTAATCGTACTCTGGGCTCATTTCATAACATGAAGATAAAAAATAGGGAATTGCTTCAAGAATGAGTAGAACTACAAAGTTACCTTGATTAGTGGTTGTGAACAGGAGGGATGCATGGTGCCTCCTTTGGGTGAATTTTCCATTGGTGGAGAGCATCTTACTAAAGTACTGGAAGAAGAAACATGAGACAGAGATGAATGGCTCCGTTGAACTAAATAATCTGCCTGCTTCCGTGTACTCTTAGTCCCACTGCCCAAAAGCAGTGAACTACTGGAAGAAAGATGAGACAAAGATGAATGGCTACGCTGAACCATATTCTGCTTCACTGCACTAGGCAATCCACTGGATTGCTGCAATGGACCAGATTGAGTATATGCAGGTGCGGGATCTTCGCTAATGTTTAGTGTAGATGAATTAATTGCAAAGTTTTCATCAAAGACTTTGCGATATAGCAAAAGAAGGTGTTGCTCCAAGCGTGCTACTTCTGACTCTAGGAGTGCAATTTCCTGAATCGTTTCTTCAGTCTGCTGCATTCCAAATATTAGAAATCTCAGTCCCAAGCACAAAAACACTGACACATCTCATTAGAGGTTACAACTGAACATATTTTAATTTTACAACCTCATGAACCTCAATATAGACCCTAACAGACCACTACAAAAATCTAGTCGATATTCTAGGCCTATTACAGCGTCAACAATGGGGTCTAGATGTTATACCATAAGAAAGCCTAGCTAAAGAAATCTTGAAATATCCATAATAAGGCAACATCTCATGTCTGTGAAAATTGACAACCCAAATTCTAATTGACATAACCTGCAGATGGATGAAAAGTAAAAATTAATACCTTAGGAATATGATTCCCACAAGTTGAACTGCAGAAGGTTGAGGCTCGGCCCAGGGCATTTTCCAAAGCTTCCCGCACTGCTAACTGATCATGCAGCTTTTGTTCCAACTGGGCAACCTGCAAACTACAAACTTTAATGAGTACAGAAATATATTTAATATTCAGAACCATTTGAATTCAGCACCCTTAGCAGCAATTAAAAAGGTTATTATAGGTTGTAATGAGATATGAAAGATAGCATACAAGGACCAATCTTTGGAAATAAATGCTTAACACTCGGTACTCTTAGGGAATAGCTTACTATTCCTTGCACCTGCAACATTGTTCAGAACTGCAGACAGAGGCCATGTTTGTAGAAGACAAAAGCCTAAAAGCATAAGTAGAAGTCAAACAAAAGAGCAGGAATGATAAATCCCTAACATTCACAGAATGAAACTTTATTGATATAAGCAGTGTAGATATCTTCCAGCATTCCACAATCAGGTCATTTCTTCCAAAGCCATGTGACTCGTGAGTCCATCATGATAAATCCTTAGACTGCATAAATATGGTCTTCCCTGTCACACAAAATGAAAGAGAGGGCCTGTACGTTTTGATATACTACATAATTAAACATAGGAGCATAAATGACCTATAAGATGGGGAAGTTCAGACATTTGAGACCATCTCAAGGCTATTTCTGTTGACATATATTTATATATATCAGACTGCCAAGAACGGAAAAATTGAATTAAATATGCTAAAGCCATGTTAAATTAAACCAACCAATCAACGATATAAATCACCGAGGGACAAAAGTTCATAAAAATACTACAATCAAACTTTATAGCTAGCATATAAGCCCCATAAACCTGACACTGTACAGAATGTAAAACAATTCTATAATAGAGGCCATATAGGCTACAACTCCAATAATAAGTTTCGATCTTGTTTTCACTCATTATTGACAGCACACGGTGGGGTTATCGGACAGAATTTTCTCCTTAAACTAGGCCCATTTATCAAACTATGCTGATCATGGGGAACATGAAGAGAAATCCAATATTGTACTAACGCCATATATCAAGTTCAAATTCCGCAACACAGAAATATCAAATTAGCATATTATTGGAAAATAAATAATACATCTTCAAATTATATTTCATAATTCTTCAGAAGTTAATTGCGTCACTAGAAAACCATTAAATTCCTCAAATACTCACATCTTGCTTCAGCGTAGCTTGGCGGTCCTTCTGAGAAAAATGCATTTTCACTCGTGTCCAACCCTGAAACACATTTAAATCAAAGGGAATTCCAAGATGCAGACAACAAGAACGCTTTTTTTATGGTTGGAGAATTCTAAAGAGTAAGAACTAATACCGGTACCAAGATATTGGAAGAATATTTGATGTACTCTATCTTCTGTAAATAACGTAAGTTCTACATCAAATATCAAAGATCTTCACTGCGATGTTATGGCACAAAACAAACAGTGCATTCTTACTGTTTTCAAATTATGAAGTATTCGAGGTGACATATCCCAATTATCTGACAACGCCTCACGATCAGGAGCACTGCCAAAAAAACACAATGTTCAGATACTTGGACCAGCTTAACTAAATTATAAACACCTATAATAATTGCTTTCAGATCTTCTAGAACAACTACAGTAGTGTACCTTTCACAAATAATCACCAAGGAATTGATTTGAAGGACTTTAATTTACCATTAATCACAAAGCAAAGTTTACTTCACCGTATCTAAGCTAAAGGTAAGAAACAAAAACTCCAAATGGCGTCTAATTGTTTTTGTAACTATTCACTTCATTGTCATCCTGCTCTTTTAGATTAAGCCCCTCTGTATAGCTTGATTGTTCTGCTGTGCAATTTTTGGGTCATGCCGTTCTATCTAATCTGTTTTCTTGCTTATTAACAGTTAATGGGGTTTGTGTTGATTAAAAGGGCTAGCGATCTCTACAATATCTCTTTCTGAAGAGCTGATGTATAAATAGCAAAACACGCAAACATTACTAGACAGGTCTGAAATTTTTTCACTGCAAATACAGCCATAGTATTCAACAAGTACATTAAACTTACAGTACCTGAAATTTAGGTATGACATTTTCTCCTAGAATGTTGGAGAAGTATGTTATCTAGTAGACAAAGAAAGAAAATATAAACTCTGGCTGTGACTCTACAATAAGAATCTCTTACGCATGACTGGTACTTTTTTTCAATGTAATGAGAAACGGAAATTTGCACACTATTCGCTAGCTATAGGTGATCCAGGCTCTGGTCTAGTGGATGATAGGGCATTAACTCGATAGGCATAGACTCTTGGTCGTATTAGTCGGTCGAGTTTGACAACCCCACGTTAAGGGGGCAGAGCTGGGGTTTATAACTGCTCACAGATCAGAAAGAAAAATTATAGAATATAATGGAGATAACCTTGTACAGATGATAGGGCATTACCGTGATAATGGTCAGATTCAAACCTCAAAGGGCATACAGCGTTGATCATGTTAGTTTGTCGGCCTTGATAGCCCCACATTAAGGTGGAGGAAATTGTAGTATACAACGGAGATAACCTTGTACACTAAAATTTATCAGCGTGGATATATAGAAACGGTAAAAGTAAACCCATAAAGACATGTTCGCAGAAAATGTAACTTGGGACCTGTTAATGTGTTGTTGGAAGCTCTGTGCAAATAAGAAGATGACAATAATGAAGCTCTGGGAAAAACTTTAGCACCAGATAGGCTTGCCATAAATGTAGGTAGAACCTTGATGTTTTGTAAGATTTTAGGCAGAAAGCCTGTTACATCAAGGTTCTAGTGCCTGCAGTTATGGCAAATCTGTCTAGCCAAATCTCTGTACCCTGTTTAAACAAAATCCTTGCACACGATAAAACTTAATTCTGAAGGCGAGGAATTACGCTCCGCACCCCGTTGCAAAGACTTAGAAGACGATTATGTTCATGATTAGAAATGAACAATTCTATTCATAATCTTAAGCGGTCAGACCTGCAGCAGCCACTTGAGCAGAGATAAAATGTTCATTGTTGGCAACCCAAATGGTGGAATCAACACCTCAGAAGCTCAGATCTTGCGTTTCGAGCTGTTGTAGATATCCATAAAGAAGTTAGTAACGGTCAGTATTAATGGAAGAATGTAGATTGAGGTGTATAACAACTTTCCGAGGCAAATGTCTGATCCTCTGTTAAAACTCTGAACTTTTCCCACTGGACGATGAATCAATATTGCAACGGAAGAAGCATGAATAGGAAATAATCATTTAAATTCATTAAGCAAATTAAAAGCGCAATCCATGTAGATATGGACTAAAATCAAGACACCTCCGTGAGCGCCAATGGCGTGCAGGTTGAGATTTGGATTCAAATGACTCGGACAATGGATTATGTTCAGCAAACCCAACAACTATCTCATCCATAGACTTCCGTTCATCCTTCCTGGCTTCTTGACCCTCTGTATCCCTCGTCATGCTTTCAAAAATCCCTTCACTTTCCACCTGCAACGTTAAAAATTCCAACTAAGCATAGATACAGAAGCAGCCTAGAAAGGAACCAGAAACTGTGATAAATTCAGTCCTAGGCTTCATCCAAAAAGAAACCAATTGAACAATACCCATGTCTCTAAGCACTAAACTACCTGCAATCCTCAATCTGTACACTCAATGCATTTATTTCTTATTACAGAAACTACCCAACTCTTGGCCGCAGCAATTTGGGAATTGTAGGACTGACACAAGACATGTATGCTCTGACTCCCTTAGAATCCAACTTTGACAAATTCCAGTAAACTCCCTTCTGTGCACAGCTCGTGCACAGCTCAACTAAAGGTAAAAAGTATGCAAGGCCTCAAGAGAGAACATGGAGATCAAGTTTGAAGAACATGGGTGAGATTGGATCCGAAACATCAGCCTATCAGATATGTAACCTCTATTCCTATGTGTCCACATGGCTCTGTGGGAATGAAAGTTGGTCAAGGTATTGGGTTGAAATAGATTTGAACAGATTAAAATAGCAAGATCAAACAAAGTTCCAGGGATTGGACTCCGAGAAAAGTAATGTCCTCAGAGTCAATCCATCGTACGAATTTGAGTGTTGAACTTACATAACCATTAACCACCCCTGCAGACTCTTTTGAGAGTGCAGTAACCCACAAACGTCCTTTGTCCAGATGCCCAATTGTGGATAGGTGGCCGTGTGCCAAGAACCCGAACGCAAAACGAGGGAACCCAGAAACGTATTAAGAACGCTAAGTAATCACCGTTTTTTATCTTAAAAATTTGGGAGCGTAATTGCAAAATCTTGGGTTCTTGGATTCTGAAACAAACGGGTCATCGGTTTGCGTGTGACTGCGGCCTTCACCGGCGGCTGTTTTTGCCTGACATGCACCAATAGAGCATTGAACACCCCTACTAAATCCCAATTAAATTATCGGGCTTCGAATCTACTCGTTGCAGATGCGAAACTCCGCGCCCAAACAGTTGCTACTGTCCGCCCGCTCCGCGTTGCGTCCATTGATTCCCTATTTTATTTTATATGGAAATCCCATATTTAATGGCACCCTGACAAATCTGGAGAAATTCCACAATATTCTGTGCGAGACCGCGTGGGTTTGGATAGCTTAGCTCAGCAAACACGTAGCGTAAATCCATGGCATACGACACGCTGTTCGTTAGAGGAAGGAATTTCGCCGGAAACAGACAATCGGGGCTCGCTGACTCAGCATTCACCCGTTCAGTGATTCCAAATCGTACTGTTATGCCACGTGGGACCCTCAGTGCCCAAGCTTTTCACCTTCCCGGTGAAATTCACAAGCCCAACCGGGTCCCGACTCCCGGCCACGGCGACAACTCATGCGAACGTTTTTACTACGGACCTTGCTGCGAAAATAAAGTAAAAGCTACGTGAGATAACTTTAATTTTTGGTACGTCAGATCTCTTTCACCACGTTAAATGGGAAAAACAGTTTAGGGTTATTTTTTAATTAGGTTTTGTTTGAATTTGGTTACTCAAATTGAGCTAGATATATAGAAAATTGGTTGTGAGCGTTGTTAGATTTTCCTATTAAAAAAAATATGAAACAAAAATGATATGCAGATGGAAAAAAAATGTTATATAACATAAATGTTTTATATATGGAAAATTAGTTGGAAATGTTGCTTGATTTTACTATTAAAAAATGTTATAGTCACCAAAAAAAATTCTAGTATAAATGTTTTATATAGTGAAGTTTGGTGGCCAATGTTGTTTGATGTTAGTATAAATATTTTATATATTG
>APFE031172530.1:0-14742 GCA_000404065.3 Pinus taeda | reverse complement strand
TTAAAAAAAAAAAATGGAAATGATTTTCAATTGATTATTTAAATTTTTGTTAATATAAGTGTTTTTTTTGCATTGAAATTTTAAATAATTATAATTAATATGTTTTTCTTGCCATCTCTTGTCTATCATTTGGGAAACCAAATTATAAGTAGAAAGTTTAAAGAAACATAATTAAACCACACTTTACAACCTTAGACTTGGAAGTTTGTTGTGACACTATTATTCCACCATGCAGAAACCACCAACAAAAATCAAAAGGTGCTACATTGGAATTTCGCAAATTTTGATAGAACAAACTAGTAAAACTAAACAAAAACTAAGAAAATATGCTTCCAACAACCTTGGTAGAGAAACATAAAGAACTAAGAATTAAAACCATGATAGATAAGAAACCTAGACATAAAGGTGTCTAAATTAATTGGATGTTCTTCAATCTTGCATGGCAGATGAATTGGAGAGTTGGAAGGTAACTTCATCTCTAACCTGCTTAATCTTCCTTCCAAGTCCAGAGTTAGAAGGTAACTTCATCTCTAACCTGCTTAATCTTCCTTCCAAGTCCAGCATGAGATCCTTAACCAACTTAAACTTAAAATGTTAATAGAAGTCCACTTTGTTAAAAATAATAATAATAATAATAAATCAATTTATTATTAATAATTTTTAATAATTAAATTCAATACTTAAAAAAATACAAAATTGGGAAAAAAATTAAAAAACCTTATTTCACTATTTAAAAAAATGTTTTGTGTCCTAATAAAATTTTATTATGTATATTTTTGTTTTAACACTTATCACATAATATAATTTTAAAATATATTATTATTTTAAAATAACTTAATTATGTATATTTTTGTTCAACATTTTTCACATATATAATTAATATATATTATTATTTTAAAATAAATTTAATTTCATAAACTACAATTAATAAAATTTGCTATGTATATTTTTGCTTAACACTTATCACATATAAATTTTAAATATATAATTATTTTAAAATTAACTTAATTTCATAAGCTTGTTCGATATATTTTTGATTAAATTTTATATATTATTGTGATATGTGTTTTCATAAAAATTAAATACGATTTCATTATTATTAAAAAAAACCATAGCAAAGTACTATTTAAAAATAATACTAATCCACTCTTAATATATGATTCCTTTTTAACTATTTGCTCTATGTTAAATTTTTTTACCATATTCTATGTGTGAGATTTAACAGGTCACCGCATTCTTGGCGTCTAGTTTCGCAACATTCTTCACATAGGAAAAATTCATATTGAGGCAATAATTACTATCCAAGATGCTTAATAGTATTGATGCAATAGTCTTGTACTATATGAGATGGACTTTAGCAATTGTTATGATGCGTCAATAATTTAATTTGCATAGAGACCGAATGATTGCCGTGTCCATTTTTAATGAAGTCAAATAATTATTTTATATTTGAGGAAATTTTGTTTTTTTTTAAATAATTTAATATAATGGAAAATAAATATACAAATTTATAAGAAAAAATATTTATAATTGTGAGATGGAGGTTTTTTTATGATTCCAGAAAAATTAAAGTTTTAGAGTATTTATGGGGTTTGGGAAAATGACAAATAATGAGAAAGAAGCTTCATTCTTCTTACTTAAGAATGTTAAGGTTTTTTTTCGTTGTGCTGGGTGACTATCTTTTAATAATTTAGTATTCGGTCAAAAGGTCTTCTCCTAAAGACAAAGTTTTGGATTTGCTCCTGAATTGGATTTAGAAGGTATCAAAATATATCTCAAAGACGCGTTTCAACTACATTCTAAGGGATAATAACCAAGAAGCAAATCAATGTGTCAACCAAGGTTGCAATTTCATGTTTAGAGAGTTGATAGTTAATAGATCAATTAGGACCATCCATCCTTTAGTGGATTAAGCGTGAATCATATGTTTAAGTATCAATCCAACACCTCTAATGTCAAGTGTCCAAACCTAAATGATCGAGTGGATCCAAGGAAATATGTTGTAATCAAGGATTATATTTTGAAGTAGGCTATATGTATTGCCATTTTTGTTTGCTTTTGGGACTCTAGTGGAAAGTATTCACCTCACCTCCAAAGACCCCTATATGCTTAGTTTCAGTGGTGCTCCTCTTCGGAGGATAATTCTCGCTTAGAAGTTTTTTTGTAGATGATACTGAAGATGGAATAAAATCATAATGTAACTCCCAACGTACAATTATGGACTCAACACTAATTTTACAATTAATACAAGTAATCTCATTATCATGTATGTGAATGTGTGTGTCTATATATATATATAAGAGTTGAAAAAAAGAGTACAATATGAGGTGCAAAGCACATTGTGATAAGTACTAGACCTCATAAAAAGGTTGTTAAAAGAGTTTGTAAAAAAAGTTTCTATTTGTATAAAACAAGTTTAGAGGACTATATATATATATGGGTCTAATGACTAAAAATATATGTTTCTTTTTAAAAGGTTAAAAGTTTCAAATTAAAAAAATAAAAAATAAAATAAATAATTGTATAAAATAAGTTTAGAAACTATATACATATTTGGGTTAATGGATTAAGAATGTTTGTTTTTTTAATTAAAAGTTTAAATTTTAAAAAATAAAGTGTAATATTTTATAGAATTTAAATAATAAAAATTAATATAAAGGAAAAAAAACTTCCATATTCCATATTTATAAAAACGCTCAATTAATTTTATTAATATAAACAAAAATAATAATAAAAATAAAATTAAAGTAATTTAATGATAATAATACTTATTATTTTAAATATTAATATAAACAAAATAATAATAAAATAAATAAAGTAATCTAATCTAATAATACTTATTATTTTAAAAAATATATTATTTTGGCAAAAAAATATTTATTATTTAAAAATGTATTATAGTTTTCCAATTAATAATGGTTACATTCTTGTTGCTTGTAAAGCTTTTTAGGTCTAAATTAATACTAATTACTTGATTGCTTTTGTCATTAGGAAAAGAGATACTAAAAAACTCTTCAACTATCAATAGTTACTTATTTTGATATAGCATAGTTTTTTAAGAATGGATATCATGGTTTTTAAGATGGATAGTTTCATTTTGTTAGTTTTAGTTTTCTATAAATGTATTAGTATTTCTATTTCGAGAGAAGGAAAGTTATATTTTTGTTATTTGTAATGTTTTGTTATTTTGTAATGACACTGTTTTGTTATTTTGTAATGTTTTGATGTTGTGTTATAATATCAATTTTTTAGTTAGTGTTAAATAGTGATAGGGATTTTATTGAAGTATTTTATGGTGAAAAGGTTATTGGTTCAAAATTCGTGGGAAGAAATTTAGTCATGCTAAGAGTTGGTGTGGCCTGCCAGGTGCGATCTCTAAGTGATTTTAATAATTTAGATGTCCCTAGGTCGCAGTTACTCAAACCACAAGTTAAGTGTACAAATCATCTCAAAACTCACATTACTAATAAACAAAATAAATACTAACCCCCTATATATAACATGATTTAAATAGATAAATATTTTGAATTTTATATAACAAGTTTGGGGATTTTCAAAAATTTGATCACTTTATTATTTTAAATAATACGATCAAAAACATTATGTTAAATTCCCCAATAGGGTGATAGATGTGGAAACCATTGTTCAAGCCATGGGCATTAATGGACCTCCCATGCAACGGTTTGGATGAAGCGACGTGTTAAACATGCAAGGTCAGGGGACCTACGAAGGAACATTCTTGAGGTTATAATGGGTATAATGTTGTTGGTAATGCCAGTTAATTATATTTTTCGGACCAGTGAGATGAGAGTGGGATCTGCTGAGGGAATTGTCTATGCAGGAATTATGGGGGGTGGGGGGCTCTCGAGAGCCTTGCATGTTGCTATCTTTGTGGGGAAGCTCTCGTGTGAGAAATGGGGTATTCTCTGGAGGTGCATGGCCATTCTTAAATACCTAGACAATCATATGGGACCCGAGACTATAGCATTGTTTGGACTTGGTCCTCATTGAAGATCTAGTCTATAGTAGTGGGAACCTTGGTGAAGAGCCACGCTTGGAAATTTCATCTCTCGAAGTCAAGGGTGATGGAGTGGAGGTTTGCGTGAGCTACTAGGTAATTCAATTCTTTTGGCCATCTATAGTGTTGGAATTATGGTATGTTAAGACAGCCTGGTCCATTTGGTAGTCGGGGTGGTTGGTTAAGGAGCCACTCCTCCTAGATGGGTGGCCCTGGAAGACACCATTTCTTCTCTTGTTGGT
The DNA here is from genome assembly GCA_000404065.3 of Pinus taeda. NCBI lineage: Eukaryota > Viridiplantae > Streptophyta > Pinopsida > Pinales > Pinaceae > Pinus > Pinus taeda. The sequence goes on along the minus strand of APFE031172530.1, from coordinate 10,482 downwards.
TTTTCAGCTGTGGGTGGCCATATGACTTCATCTGCTCAAAGGTGCATTGCGCAGTGGTGGCCTTCAAGGTTTGCATAAGCCTATGGAACTTTAGGGGATTTGTAGTGGCTACCTTGTGGTTCGAGGTCTTGTGGCAGATTGTTGGATTTTCTATGAAGGTTCCTTTTCTAAAGTTTTTCTGTTTTTCGTGTGCTTTGGTGTTAGAGGGGTGGGTGTGGCAATTTTAGGTCCTTGGCTTTATATAGTGTCGGCTTTAGCTCTTTGTGTTCCATTGGAGATAGGTGTCAAGTTGGTCTCCATTCACTGGGTCAACATATTGAATTGGTTTAGGAAGGTGGGATTTTTCTAGTCTATGAAGGCTGTGCTCTTGCAGGCCTAGATTGCGGGGTGCTAGTTTCTTGTCTTGGGGCTGCAAATTTCTTTGAGAGGTCTCTCCATGTAGCATCAACGTGGATGACCGCATCGAGGTCAGGATCAAAGGGGCCAGGGTAATTAAACTCCAACAATTCAGCCTGCGAACAAAGGTGATGAAAATGAGAAAATGGGGTTAACCAAAATCCCTTTTCCTTAAAAAATCGATCCTGAGGCTTGTGGGTTATGGCCCACAAAGCCTATTAGAAGCATTTATGAGGCTATAAGCCTTTGTAATTGGACCCAATCAACTTGTCAAAATTTTCTACACTATCGAAAGCTTTATGCTATCGGAAGCATTCTTGAGGCTTTTAAGCCTTAAAACCATGGCTACACATTTACTGATATATCTTAATGCAATACATAGGAAATAATGTAGCTGAACACATAAGCCGGATCTGAAATACCATTAACCCGACAACATAAATCGTCAGGTCTGCACTCCATAACCTTTCTGTTGCACTGATCTCTGCCTTCTCTGAAACTCCGACTACCCGATCACCAATTGGTTTATCGGCAACATCGCCACATCGCTCATCGACAATTGGCGTTCCATCACACCACCACTATCTCTTGAACTCCGACATGCGATCATCGATCACATCTAAGCCATCGATCTAGACTCCTAATCCGATAGTCCAAGGGCCATCGCTTTATCGTTGATCGCTCTGCGATGATGGTGGGGTTCGATAACAACCTAAGGGTTCCGCCGATGTGATCGATCCTAGTCGTTGATCTATAAGATCCAACGGCCCTGGGTTGTCGATACTTCATTTCTTCACTATTCTTCCTTGGCTTGATTTCGCCAGTTTGATGGAATTTGCGCTTTAAAGCCAGTTCCTCTGCCATTTCTCTGTTTATGCATGAACACACATATATAACAACATCCATTAATCAGTGAATTGCCATCAACCCTTAAGTGAACGATGGTCGATCAAACCTGCATCACATAATCATTCAGACTATTTATAAAATATACACAGGCGCATCAATCAACACTTAACACACGTTTTTCTTTATATACAGAGCGATTACAAGCTAAGGCATTTCAACCTTAGAGACAAATTCCTTCTCTCAACTACATTGTGAAAACTCTGATACACAATTTCTATTCTATGCTCTCTATCTATCTCATGATATATCTTGAACACGCAGGGTCATCACACACACATATATGGAAACATTGGATCAGATCACTAAAAGGATTCGATCAGGTCTCTCCATGATTTCCTCCAACAAAATCCCTAAAGCTCACTACATGCATACACATGGCAGATTACATTTAATATATGTATATATATATATATATATAAAGGAACACTGGGTCGGATCACTAGGAAGGATCCTATCATATCCCTTCCTCAAATCCCTCAACTAATTCGCATGCATGGCAGATTACATTTAAATCAAGTCTTCGAGAGACTTATCCATTCCATCTTTTAAGCTCTCCTATAACAAAATTTTTCCTGTTTTGCTCCCTGGTCCACATCCTCCTCCTTTTTCTGCTTTGGATTTCTCCTTTTGACTAAGGGTGTTGGATGCTCCTGCATCAAAAGGTGACGTGGAACAATGGTTTGGTGGCTCTCTTAGGCGAGTGGATTTACCGCCTCCGTTCGATTCCTTGGAAGCTCAAATTCGTGTAGTTTAAGCAATGGTTGACCAATAGTCTCAACATCTCCATGATGATCCTTGAATAGGCTTCAGGACAAGATGGATAGTTTTGAGGGACGCATGGCACATATGGAGTCTCATGTTCATAATGATTTCCACGGTCCTAGTGAGGGTGGTAATGTTTCTCAAGGTCCTAATAATGTTTAAGGGTAATGAGGCAGATAAGCTATATTTTGTTTTTTGCATAGTTTTGGGCCTTTTAGGCCATTGATATGGGGGCACACAGTTTTGTTATGTTGTTATCCCAAACTTTATGTTTGTACTTGATGGTGAACAAATCCGATCAGAGTTAGGCCTTAGTTTTTATGAACAAGAACTCTCCACAATGTCATTTGTTTCTAAAGTAATAAAAAAAATTGACTTAAAAAACATTACATTAAATACCATTTTTTATCAAATAATTTTTTTAATTTAATATAATGACTTAAAGGATTAAATATTTTAAATTTTATATAATAAGTTGTGAGGTTTTGATATCTAATTATATTAGATAAATATTATAATAAAAAATTAAATATTGTGCAATTTAAATAATTTAATTATTTTTAAATTAAAATAAAATATTGTCAACTCTTATTAGCATAACTGGTTGAGGATGGGCCTCGTTAGCAAGGTGACCCATGATCAAACCTCACAGGGGTGGTTGTGTCTATGCTAAGGGGAGGAGACATGCTAAAAAATCCAATCAACAAAGGGTGGCCTAGGTCGGGTGCAATCCCAAAGTGACTTAGCTAAGGGCTAGTGTGCCCTAGGTCGGGTGCAATCCCAAAGTGACTCAGCTAAGGGCTAGTGTGCGGGTGCGATCCCAAAGTGACTTTCTACTGCGATCCCAAAGTGATTTTCACACATTAGATACCATTGGGCCGTGGTTTCTCAAGGCTTGACTTTGACAGATTAGATACCCTTAGGTCATGGTTTCTCAAGCCACAGATCAAGCCTGAATGGTCACAAACATCTTAACAAACAAAAAAAGTAAATTAAAATATTATAAATTAATTATTATTTATAAATTTTTATAATCAAAATTTATACTAAATTTTTAAAATTCATAAGGAAGTTGTTTTTAGTGCGACTTTTTGGACTATTTTCGATGCCAGAATGTCGTGGAACAATTTGAGGTGAAACCTTGATTTGTAAATAGATTAGAAAAAAATTTGAGGTGAAACCTTGATTTGTAAAATAGATTAGAAAACCCACCTGAAAAACTTTTAAAAATCACACTAAAACAACTCATATATATAATATTATTTATAAATTATGTAAATAGTTATTGTTTATAATTATTAAAATTAATACATTTATTGTTTGTTTGGCAGTTGAAATTAAGAAATTATATAATATTTATCAATAGTAATATTAATGTGAACATAAGCCTTTCGAGGTCAATGACAAGAACTCTCCAACTATTAAAACAAATTACATTCCATCGACTGACATAGTTTTGAATTTGACATCCTTTTACAATAAAATAATTTTTTCCTTGAGAACACAAATTTTGGATTCTACATAATGACAAGAACTCTCTAACAATAAAAACAAATTACATTAAATCAAACAGCATAGCTTTGTGGGAAAAAGGTAAACATGTTTCTTTTTATTATAGTATTTAATATAAATATATATTGTATTAGGTAAAATGAGCCTTTGTAAAGTTGTGAGGTGACCTCTCTACAAATGCAACCCACTTTTGGCTAATTGGCCTATAAGGGGTCAAGCACATTAGCTAAGTGAGGCATATAAAGGGGGAGAGTTATCTCCTTTATAATCTGTGTTTGTTATTTGTTATGATTTAATTTAGAATTTAAATGGAACAATGTTTATGTATTTAAAATTTATTAATAAAAACAATTAATAAACTATTTATATTTTCATAAATTATTTAATATTAACTTTAAATTAATAGGATTAGTTTTTATTAAATTTTACGCTATAAAAATATTTTATTTAAATCTGTTAATAATTTTAATTGTAAAATAAATATCTTTCAAAATTAAAAATGTGATTAAATATTTATTATATTTATCTAAAATTATTTAATACTATATTATTAAATAATATGGTAATTTTTTTATTAAATTTTATATATAAAATATATTTATTTAAATTTGTTATAATTTTATTGTAAATAAATATATTTCAAATTAAAGATGTGATTAAATATTTATTATATTTACCTAAAATTATTTAATTATTATATTATTAAAAAAATTAATATTTTAAATTTTTATTGAATTTTTATACATAAAAAATATTTATATTTCATATAAATTATCAACAAATATTTAAATTGTGATTAAATATTTTTAAGATATTTTTTAATCATGATTAGAATATCATATTAAATTAAAATTTGTGTTTGGGTTGTAGTTTGTATAGTAGGTGAGTACAGTGAAAATATTTCAAAGTGGGCTATATTTGTGACTTCATGATGGTTGTTACTCTCAATATCTATTAGCTCCAAAATATTCATAGATATACATAAAATTTACACTACACAATACCTCATTCTTGTGACTTTATGATGGTTGTTATTCTCAATATCTATTAGCTCCAAAAGACTTCTAGATATAGATAAAATTTACATTGCATAGCACCTCATTGTTAAGGAATAGTTGGGAGGCAAGGAATATCATTTCTCATTAGGAATCTTGCATCCAAGTTCTCCGGTAGAATTGTCCATGCTCAACATATGAAAGAAACCGTAAAGAAGGCTAGTTTCATATTCCTGATTCTATCAATAATGATTAGGAACCTATAATTTTTAGGCAAAGATCCATGAACAAGGTGACGGATAACCAACTCTAAATCTCTCAACACCACCAAATCTTCAATATTTGCTTTTTTAGCAAAAAAAAAAAAACCCTTATACGCCCTCAATGTAAGAGGATACAAGCAATATGAAAGTAAGTCCCATCACCAACTCTAGCCTTTGGAATTTTGACATTTAGAATCAATCTACAGTAATCCCACCGCTATTTTATCACATTATTTACATAATTTAAAAATTATATATATTTTTTAATTTAAAATAAATAAAAATCTTTAAAATTTAAAATTTCATCAGAGAGAATATTTTAAATTTAAAGTGTAAGTTATAATTTTAAAGTCACAGACCTAATTTTTAAATTATTTCAATGATAAAATAATTTTTAAATATTTTAACAACATATAATAATATAATAATATAAATTTACTTTATAGAGTTTAATTTTTATGGTTTATTAAAATATATACTCTTCCTTTAAATGTATTATATTAAAATATTTCAACATAACTCAATGAATCTTCTTCTCAAGGTTCATGAACATAACATTTGTTGGTCTTAATTTAAAGAATATTATTCCAAATGTTCATGAAAATGGAATGTGTTAAAATATAGATTTCTTAGGTGAATAGTTGTTTCATACTTTTGTTCATGAACTTAGTATTTGTTTATCTTAATTGAGTGAATGGTATTCCAAATGTCCATGAACATAGCACTTTTTAAAATATCCATTCTTCAGGTAAGTGGGTTCTTTCATGCTTTTATTTTTGACTTTTTTTTTGAATGATCATATTTTAAATTTTATGTATTTGTATTAATTGGAAAGGACATTTATATTTTTCTAAATATAATGGTTTTTGTTTTTAGAAAATAATGGTTATAATTGGTTAAGTATATATGTAAAGTGTAATATGTATTTCTCTTTATATCACTTTTAAATTTAAGTTAGAGAAAATTATCGAAAGTTCAAAAATACATACACTTAAGCTTATCTATTTACTTAAGAATAACATTATTAAAAGTTAGTTCATAAAAATATGTTATCATAAAAGACTTATCTATAATTATTTAAGCCTTAAGTTTGAGATAGGACGAGTCTTCTTCCTGTTTTGTCATTCTTTGCATTTACCAAAGAATGGTTTTTTCTCGGTAAAAATTTTCCATGAGGTTTCTTTTTCTAAGTTAGGAGGTTTTTCATGATGTTTCTTTTTCTAAGATAGGAGGAATCTTAATTGTGAGTGCATGAAATTGAAACAAGTTTTAGAATTCAAAGGTGATTTGTTTGTTTGTTTAAGGGATGTTGAAAGCATGACCACATTCTAGTTTCATGATGGTATTGAATTTTGTTATGGGAGGTGGGGATAAAGATAAAAAGTCGATTTTTCTCAAGAATGGATAATCTAAATCATATTCACAAAGGCTTTTATGGACCAAATAATAACATCATTGCACCTTGAAGCTCTTCATTAAAAATTATTCCCTTAGGGATATAAGTCAACATGCATCTAACATTGCATTTGAAGCATGGTGTTTATGGTAAGAATCTTTATGATCTCATCTTACTTCTAAGAAGGATGGTGATAAATTGACATGCTCTACACATTTAGTTGGGCATTTATCTTGTTGATTTAATAAAAAGTTATTATTTGTCTCTCTTTGCAACTCCATTCTAGAACATCCTCAAGCCATTCCTCTCTATCAGTCTATTATGGTAGCTCTCAAGAATATCACCTTCAACCCCTTATCTCTAAACTCTTCCAATTAGAGCTTGACATGGGTTTCTACAAACATTAAGGATTTCCATACTTGTTGTTTAAATACTATTAGGAATTTATGGGAGGTCCATAAATGTGTTAATGTATGCCTAATTGAAATTGCAAGCATGAAGGTTAACATGTCTAAAATTGTCAATTAGGTGGAATCTTGGAGATCTTGGGTTAAGTCCAAATTTAGTGAGGTGAGAAAGGAGAATGAGTGCCTCCTTGTTGAAGACATGAAACATATTTTGGCTTTGTAGGATGGGAACAAGAATCCAAAAGTTCCCTCACTATCCTCGAGATGAGGATAAATGAATTAGATGTTTCCTTCTTTTTTGTTCAAGGCATGTTAATGCGTGTTATTAGCGATGTGAACCCTTCGCTAATGGAGATGCTTTTAGAGAGCTCAACTAGTCACATGCAATGGATGAATCTCAAGAGGAGACAAAGACCAAAGACCATTAGTCAAGTGCAAGATTGGGTCTAAATGAGTTTTGTTTAGTTCTACTTACAATATGTTTTATTTTTAGATATTACTACTAGAATAATTTATTAGAATCTTCACTTGTGAATTTTAGAACAAATTCAAAACTTTATTAATTTTGGAATTCCTCTTGTTTGATAAAACTATGTTATATTTTTCTCATTTCTTAGCTTTATACAAAATTAGATTATACTAAAATTGTATGGATAAATTTGCAAAGCCACGGGGATTAGCTAAATTGCTTTGACCATCTGTTGTCACTTTTTATAACACCTGCATCACAAGTGCTTCTATATCTCCTCAAGCACTTGTGCCGCAGGTGCTAAAAAAGCGACAACACCATCTATCCAAGACATGTTGCCAATAAATATTTATAAGTCACAAGTTCAAGTTTAGTCGAGTCCCTTAGAGTTACTAGAATTATTAGTTGTTATTGTGATTGGCGTTGAATTGTCCCCCTATCCAAATTATCTATAAAAGAGAGAAAAATGCAAATTAATTAAAAAATTAATAAACATTTGTGATATATAAAAGTTTCATCAAAGCTCTTAATAACATATTTCATATACTTGGCTCATTTTCATTCGATGTCTTTTATTTTCCATTCTGTGAACGTGTCCTTTACATTTTTAATTAATAATTCCCATCGATTCATTCACACAATCTAGTGATGTTGTGCCCTAAGCACGACCAATGATAACAAGGTTCTTGGATATAATGCATGTATTTCTTTGTTGTTGGATTTCATAAGATAAGAATGACCCTTTATGTTACTTAAATGCCATTTTTGTATAATCAAATCTACTATTATGTATGTAATCACTAATCAATTAGTAATTAGAAATAGTTTTGGGACAAAACTTAGTAAGGAAGGGAATGTTATATATCTATACACAACATACTTTGTATATGAGCTATTTCGTTTGTAAACTCATTAATAACCAGTCTCTAAGTTAGTTCAGATTATTTATTTTAACGAGCCATCATTAAGTGGATGAGGAGGTTTTAATTACCTACATTATTGACGCACCACCACTATGTTAATAGAGAGATGTTAATATGAGGAACATTGTATTAAAAGGTGCCTTCACTTGTAATTATTTATCATGTTATTAATAAAAAATATATTACTTGTTTCAATATTATTTACATCAAGATGTATTTCTTAATGTTTTAGGAATTATAGATGTATTCTAACTTTTTTCACTTTCATTGTTGTTTGGTCTATTCACAGTCATTGTATAATGCATTGTTCATTTTGATTACAATGACTTTTTAAGGTGATGTGAATGTGACACTTTAAAACTTTTACTTTGTATAAAGAACTAAGTATTTAGATTCTCAATAACCATTACAACCTTGGAAACATCTACTAAATTTGGATGACACTTTATGATGTTGTATTTAAAATCAAGAAAATTATTTTAATATATTTATATCATCATTAAATTTTAATAGCCAAATGGATAAATTTACAATTACTGCATTGAAAGGTGCTTTCTACAACCTAATATGAGGGAGATGTGTAATTTTTTTAATGTTTAACATGGAGTTGACACATGATATCTTAGGAGAAAAATATTAATAAAAAAATACAAAATTCAATGTTTATCATAAATAAATTATTTCAATGTTTAATTCAACTAGAATATTTCAATATCAACCTCGCACACACACACATATTTGTGTTTGTAGCCTAGTTAAAAAAACTCAAGTGCTTGAATGTTATGAATTTTAAGAAGAAATTCATGACATCAAGTCCCTAAGGTAACCATCTCTTTGGATATTATTGGGTCTCAATTTGATGTCTTGTGTTAGTTTGTCAAAATTGCAACTAGTTAGTTGACCTTATATACCATCCTCGAAATGAGGAGAAATGTTGGTGGGTTTCCCTAGAATGTGAATTCTCTCACAGACACACACACGTTTAAACCCATACTAATTAGGGGTATATTGTTCATGATCAAGTTCATTTCGATTTGTTTTTCAAATGCTTATAATTTCATTAAATGCTCTTGAATTTTACATAAAATTACTACAACTTTGTATAAAAACAAAGTTTTTTATGGATTTAATGTGATCATTCAATATAGTAAATTTTGTCTTGTAACTAGAACAATCAATTAAAAACTATCACATTTTCACACATATGTAAAGAGAGGAGAGGAGATTAGTAAATAATATCAATCATATTCATATTGAGATATGATAATAGTGTTTTATTATGTAGTGAAAGTGGGATGTTGAGATGGTTATCACTAGAAAGTTTCCTTTTTATATCTAAATTTGTATTTATGATAAGTGTTAAGTTTATGTGTACTTTATAATAAATTTTGATAAAATATATGCTTCCAATTTATAATGTCTTAATCAAAATGTTCCAATTTAAATATTATAAATTAGTTATAGTAATTTTAAAACTCTTAAATTAGGGAAGGTGACCTTGTCATGTTAAAATGTTTGGAAACCATGTTAAAATGTTTGGAAACCAATGAAAAGAAAAAAATAAGTTAAGATGTTTTATTAGAAAGATAACACTATGTACCATCACATTTGGTTAGAGGTTGAGAAACGACTTATCCAAAAAAAACATGCCATTACTTGTTTTGGTTAGAGGTTGAGAAATGACTTATCCAAAAAACATGTCATACTTGTTTATAAGATGTGACTTTATTATTCAACATATATTGACTCTATTAAGGATTGTATTTTCTATGTTTTATATTTATTTGTTTTATACACTTAGAGGTTGAGAAATGACTTATCCAAAAAAGCAAAACATGTCATTACTTATTTATAAGATGTGACTTTATTATTCAACATATATTGACTCTATTAAGGATTGTTTTTTTTCTATATTTTCTATATTTGATAATTATTTGTTTTATACACTAACAAGTACATATATTGGATTAGTCTTGATAGTTAGTTCAAGCAATTATGAATATAATGTGAGATTTCTTTTCTAAAATTTAAAAGGTCTTAAGTTCAATTCTCTTTATCTCCCGGAGATTAAACTCTATAATCAAAACCAACAATTTACTTTATTTATCATTCATGAATCATTGGAAAAACTTAGAATTTTTTTTATATATTTTCCTTAAAAAAACTATTTCTAACCCAAATTAGTTTTTATAAATTAACATGAATCTATTTTAATTTCAAATATAATCATCACCATTTATTTTCATTATAATATTTATAAATTATTTGATGTATTAAAACCTCATTAAGGAAAAAACATTAAGGTATCATAAATCGCAAAAATCTAAACTTACCCACCTTTTATATCAAATAAACTTACCCACTTTTTATATGATCAACCATAAACTGATCAACCATGATATGCATGGACGGGATATAAGAAACTTAAATGATGATCAGATTGCTTTTTA
>APFE031172525.1:0-22262 GCA_000404065.3 Pinus taeda | reverse complement strand
TAAAAAAACAGATTTTTTTCATTATGATATTTTGAATAAATATATATATGTCATTTCTCTTTGAAAATTTTTAATTATTTATTTTCCTTATCCTTCTAATGAGTAAATTTGTTAAAATACCTAACTTGATTGTTAAATTAAGCATTTGCTTTTTTATGTTCTCGTTTTTGGAATTTATTTGAATTATTCCTTAGAATTGAAGTGATTTCCTTATGAATAGAATTGAGATTAATGTATGGCTCAATGCCATTAACTTTGAGGCCTCAAATAGTGTTTACCCTTCTATTACTGTTTTGTGTTTTTTGTATTTCTCGTTTAGTTTTACATGTACACACTTTTATTAGAGTTATATATTATTCGTTTTTCTTAGAGTTTTAATTTGGCTTATAATTATGTTACAATAGTGCTTTAAACCTGCAAGCTTTAGGGTTATGTATTATTTTTTTCTTGGTATTTAATTAAAAGTATATGGTTTTAAATTGTTTTACTAAAACAACAAGGTTGCAATGCAGTGGAATACTTGCGCAATATGAGATGCGATTTGGGGTGTATGGATAAAATGTTGATGCCATGAACATGAATATTGTTATAAAACTATGCTTCTTTGTTATCTGTTACTGCTTGTCTACAAACGCTTGGGATAACTTGGGATAATGGTAAAACCAATCATGTAGTATGTATCAAGATTAATAATGTATTGCGTTAAAAGATTCTTTCAAAATATTTGCAGTGTTTTCATTTTATCTCCTGTAATATGCCAATTTGGAGGTGTTGTTGTTCTTTTTTTATTATTATTATATAGGTGAAGGGAATTCATAACCCGTCAGAGAAAGCACCGGTGCTTGCTGGCATTTCATACAAGTTATTCTTGTGTGGCTGCATTTTTTTAAGTTTCTAAGCCATTGTTTTAATGCTTGGTTGGTAATTTTCGGGCATTGGTCATTACTTGAATGACTACCCTCTGCATAGTGTACAAGTCTATAGTCTTGAATGGACGGACCTCTTTTAACTAGCAACAATACTATCTATTAAAAACATGCTCCATACCATTTCAATTACTGTCATACTATAAGTCAAGTATGGTAATCGTCAAGCCAGTATGTCTAGAAATAAATTTTATTTCTGTTAACATTTTATGTGTTTCTTGTTCTCCTCTTGAAAAGTGTGTTGTCCCAAGTCTGGTTTGTTGGATGATAATAATTGGAAATTATTATTTATGTTAACATTTTGTGTTTCATGTTCCCCTCTTGAAAATTGTGTTGTCCCAAGTCTGGTTTGTAGGATGATAATAATTGTATGGGAGGTTGGAGGTGTTAATCAAATAGCTAGTTGAACACATTTAACTTTTGTTTTATTTTATTTATTTCCTCATAGGGCCTTGACTTGCTAAGGCATCCTCACCTTTAACCCCAATGTTGCCTTCTCAATCTTCAACTAAATATCAATGAATCTTGGAATTGGTAGGTTGAGTACTTGTTTAGTCAAACTAACGCCAACCAATTCAAGCAAGCTAAAGTAATCAAACAATCTTGCAACCATCTTTTAATCAAACAACTTGAAGTCATTGTCACTAATGATATTGATAGCATGTGTGCATACTTGTACTGAAATGGTGGTGCCAATGAGCTCGGCACTTAATATAGCAATGATTTTATTGGATCTATTCGACATGAAATCATTTGCAGAGGATCATAAGAGGATATATGGAGTTTTACCAAGACCGAATTGGATCACGGTAAAATTTGGTGGTCATGTAAGTTCTCAATCACAATCACCTGATAATCCATGGATCCATCTTACCCTGAGATTTATTGAAGATCAAACTTTAGAATGATTACTATTATTGAATAATGTTGAGTTTCTTTGAAGTTGTTAATGGTACACATTAATTTTTTTGTTGATACCCATAACATAAGAAAGGTGCTAAAACATTTTGGAAGCTATATAGTATTCTCCGTTATTCTCCAACTGATTGCAAGATCCATATAGCAGTGGAGGGTAAACCATCTTTCTTTATATATTACTTTGTCACTTCATCGAGAAAGTAATTAAGAGTTGTATCTCCATGGACTTCCAACTTCCAGGTATAACTGCTTTTCCTATGGTAACTGTGATGGTATAATAGTAGCAGAAACTCTAATTGTATAGTAGTAGCAAAACTCTAGGTTGGGCTTTCTTCATAGTTCTAAGACCAACAAAACCACCTCATTTTGAATACACAAGCATTAAAACACTTACGCCAATGACTTCCCTTTGGAGACAACTAGAGCACCCACAACAGAAAAAATATAAAATCTAATGTGAAGCTATAAAACAGGCACGTAAAAATATAATTATCTTGCATAGATATAAAAATAAATATTCCATAAAATCCTCCAAAAAGTTAAGATTGGGAAAAATGAGGACTCGAAAAATTATGAAGGATATGTTCTGACATGGCAAAAGGAATCAGAACATTACCAGGTAAAACAATGAGGCTTCCCTACTTTCATCCCTACTGCTCACTTGTTTACATTTTCCTTGTTTGTTGATTCAATTGCCCACTTGTTTACCTTTTCGATGTTTGCTAATTCAATTCCATCATTCGTGCCCACTCCAGGGCTTGCACCACTTGCAAATTCAAAGTTAAATTTTTTCAGATTCAAACCAAGTGTTTCTCTTTCCACCTACTCTATGTTCATGGACAATCCAACAAAATTTCAACCTCCACTACATTAACCTTGGCAAATTGGTTAAGAAGACGCACATACACAATGGTTGGGACAATGAGTTTATGTTTGGTGAAAGGTGACCAAATGTTGAGAGGTGGCAGCAAGTCAATGACAGGTTGCAACAAGCAGTGGCACTTGAATGGTAACGGGGTGACACAATTGCCTAGAAAGGTCGTGAGACAACTTTGGATAAAAAGTTTTTCCATGCAAATTAATTTAACAGAAAATGTTATGAACTAATGCTAACCGAGGGTAGCATTAGTCACCTTCATCTTTTTTTTTTTTTTTTTTTTTTTTTTACACATATTCGCAGAAGCGAGATGATACAACATGCTGCAGAGCAGCGAAGCAAAATTGGTTACATAGTTGCGGAGCAGCGATTCATGCACCGTGAGTCGAACCTGGGCGGGGAGGCTATGAGCAGCCATCACTAACCACTCGGGACAAGCGACCACGTGAAATTATGTTTTAACTTTATGCTAGCTTTATGTGAAAAAGAGAGTTTTTCCGTGCAATAAGACTCCAAAGGCTTCAATGGGTATGGCTGGCCAACGAAAACACTTGTCAATATTTTATAGGTTGATAAAAGTGTCTATAAAATATGAATAGAAAACTTTATGTTAAAATTATCATTTTTTATTGAAAGTAATGCTAGGGAAAGCGACTTTGATCGCTATATACCTACTACTTTCGACAGGTATAATAAGGGATACTAATTTGACATGCGATAAATCAACTAAATTATTTAAGAATTTTTTTAAGAAGTCAAGAAACAAACCATTCTTTACATTGCTCAAATTCTTATTTGGAATAGGGTATATTCAAAATCTTTCAAAATTATAATTTATAATTATTGCAATTTCAGCCTCGCGTCAAAGTGAACATTCCAGTAAGATAATGAATTAAGTGAAGAAAATGTCCAAATAACAGGGTAACAAAATACGTGCAGTTTAACAAGGCAATTTTTTGTTTTTGTTGGAATTTAGTGACATTTGTCCAATTGCAATGTTAGATCATTTAAATTGTATTTTGATTAAAAATATATATTGAGTCTTTTTAAAAACACCAAAAGACTAAAACATCCTAATTGTACAAACCCAACCCTTTAAAATTGCAATTTTCTCACTTTAAATTGCAAATTTCTCAATTTCAAATTAAGTTCAGGCAAAATCTGATCCCAAAAAGGATAAAACATTATCTTCAATAATTTTAATAACAATAAAAATATCATTAAATTAATAAAGTTTCATATGTCTATTGGTTAATTCAAGCCTACTATATTTATACGTTACCAGGCCAGAAAAATAGATTCAACGGCTTAGAAAGTAAAAAACACAATACTCATTTCATAGTAGTCACATATACTATCAATATTTTTTTTTCCAATCTTAACGATGATTTTTTTTTAATATAATTTTGTTATTATAAATATGTTTTTAAATGTATTAATTTTTTTTTATTAGCTGTAAGATTTTTTATTAATAATAACAAAATTATAGGTAGATAGCAAAGAGTCATTAAAAATTCAAGGTGACTAATTTGGGAGCTCAAGTCTCATACTTGGTGATAATAGTAAACATATTTAGAAAAGTTAGCAACTAGATACTATACCATTGTCACTAAAACCATTTTCACCTATCATGGATATCAATAAAAAAATGGTTCATTTGGACCAACAACGCCAACTATTGTATTGAGACCCTCGATGCACCACAGTCTCATAATAAAAGCCATATGTTAAGACCAGACACACCGACAGTCACATAAACAACTCTATTGAACCACCAAGGTCACCACTCCCTTAAGAAGATCCATCCAGTAAAAACAACAACACCTAAAAGATCCTAGGAGTATACCAACATGAAAAATTTGCAAAAATAAACCGATGTCAATCTAAATATAGTCCAAAAATAGTTTAGAAAACCTTATAAGCATTGGCAATTCCTTCAATAACTATAGACATCTCGTTGAGTCGATAATATCCATGTCAATCTGATATAATGACTGATGACAAAGGTGAAGTACGAGAAAATGGAGATTGAGGAATTGGTGGGTCATTAACAACCATAGGAATATATATTATCTCCTCATAATCAAATTCTGAGATGACATATTTCTTCACCCAACACAGACAAGAAACAATATCATCCAAGTAGAAACACACATTTCGAAGAAGTCCCTTGATGTCTCTTCCCCTGCAAAAGTTTTATAGTTGTCCATTTGTTTGTCATGAAGAACTAGACATATAAGTGTATCCATCTGTTGATGCATAGTTATAGAATGTAGAAAGTGTAACCTCCACTTCCTAAAATTTCCTGGGTTCGGGAACCATTTGAGATTCTCAACACTTCCCTTAGAATCTAAAAAGTAGGGACGATCCCCAATCTCCTTAGATTCTTAGTGGAGAATCTCTCTATGGATCTCCATTAGCACTGAGGCAAAGTAATAGTCATAGAATTCCAACCAAATAAACTTCGACGATGAGAAGTTGAAGTAGTAGTACCACCTCTATGACTTTTCATCCTTTGTCAAGGTGGCATAGTTGCATAGAAGAACAAAAATTGAACAAAGAAAAAAGAAAAATGCACTGAGACCTAGACTGCACTAAGACAATATTGATAACCCAAATAGGAATTCGTGGAGTGTTTAAACATCAATCAAAGAAACAACATATCTTCCCCAATAATCCCCCAAGTTATCCATGGAATACCTAATATTAACCACAACTTGTGTATCATATATAAAATTTTGAAACGGTTGAGATAAACTTGACTAAAACCCTGTGTTTTCAATATGTAATGAGAGACAAGAAGGTAACCCTAACAAACCCACAACAAATACAATGTAGATTGAGAAAACATTAGTCCAATACCACCAACTAAATGTTGGAGTCGTCCATAGGACAAGTATTGAAAGCGGAGATAGAACCCAAATATTTGACTATCCCAAAAAGAGGTTTTGACTTTTAAGCTATGAAAGAAAGGATATGCCCTAAAACCAAATTGAGAAGTTTCCTAGGTACCATACTCCACAGACCAAGACAAGAAAGCTAATGGAAATGTCTGTAGATTCAATGCCATGGAGCGTTGATGCGGGTGGAACCACAACCAACTCGAACATTGGCCCCGTAGCAATATTATGGAGGAATAGGATAAAAAACATTGGCCCCGTAGCAATATTATGGAGGAATAGGATAAAAAACATTGACCCTGTGGTGAAATGTTCACAACTATGGGAAATAGTGGGACCAATTTTAGGTCTCCCTTAGAACACCAAGAACACCTAGAATTACTACCACAAAGATACAAATTACCCCTCATTATCAAATATCTGAGCTTAGAGGAATATAGACAACAAGGTGAGGAGTCCTGCTCCCCACCACCCTAGTTTACAACATACCAACAGCATCGTGAACCGGATCCCATGCATTTATAGTGAAAGTACTGAGGAGAATGACGTAGGTTAAGCGAAGGGTTTTCATAACACCCTTAGACCTGGAAATGGCAAGTGTATATCTAGGCACACATCCTGAGACCAACATTCTTTGTCTAGTACACCCTTTCATCAATGAGATTCCTACAGACACAACAAACATAACTAACGCCTCCAGAGAAAGACCCAATCCCTACACATCACCACCATCCATCTTCTACGAAGGTTCAAAAACCTACATGCCAATAATAACTCCGAGACTCCACAAACACACACTTTCCTTCTTGAGTTTAATATGAAAAGACATTTATTACATTAAATGGAAGACACATGCATTCACCATACACATAAAAGCCATAAATAAACAATTAGTATATTTGATTCACATATTTAAACATAAAGTAAACCCTATATACATCAATAATTAAGCACTATATACACACCACATTGGGGAATAAATAAATTTAATATGATAAGAAAAAATAAAAATTATAATTAGGCTAATTACATATTAAATAGATTAAAGATTGCCACTCCAAAAAGATTTTAGAACAAATCAATCAATAAAAAATATATATATAAAAACGTCAAGATTACGCTAAGGCTGCGTATACGTGGTAGAATATCATGTAGGGAAGTTCCTTCCGTACGCTAAATGCCGACTGGAGTATCTTTCCGTACGGATCGTTGCGTTACGCATTAAAATATTTCCATACGTACAACCTGGCACTTCATTTTGTACTGTACTGCACTTCATTTTCTGTACTCTACTGCACATGTTTCAATATTGGTTGTACAGTATATCAATCATATTTTAGGGTTTTGTTGTTAAATTTGTGTATATTGGAATCCGGAGGTTAGAAAAAATATAAGTATGTTAATAATTTTAAGGGTAGGTTAAATAAAATAAAAAAAAAGGTAAAAGTGGGATTAACTTAAATATTTAAATCTTAGTTTAATTAATAATAAAAGTTAAAGCAATGAAATTAATAAAATTCAATGTGTTATATTTTGATTTATTTATTAATTTGTGAATAGGTTTTGTTAAAATACAATGGGCCAATATTATGACTCATCAATACTACATGCTCAAAAACTATAACTGATTTCACAATCAAAATGTTTTATAACAGTATGACAAGATTCTTAACCATAGTTATTCACCCCTTTGTAAAAGCTAGGGTTTGTTACAATACAATAGGCCAATACCATGACTTATCAATACCGCATGCCTAAAAAAACATAATTTATTTCATAATCAAAATATTTTATAACAATATGAAAATATTCTTAATTCGCACCCACTTTACCATAAATACTATTAAGTGGTAAATAGGCTTTGTTACAATACCATGGCTTATCAATATCACATGCCCAAAAAACATAACTTATTTTACAATGAAAATATTTAATAACAATATGACAAGATTCTTAACCATGGATATTCATTGCCACTTTGCAATTGATATTATGAACTTCTGAATATACTTTGTTTCAATACCATGGGCTAATGCCATGGCTTATAAATACCACATGCCAAAAAATCACAACTTATTTCACAATCAAAATATTTTATAAAAATATGACAAGATTATTAACCATGGATATTCACCCCCACTTTACCATGGATATTATTAACTTATAAATAGGTTTTGTTACAATATCATGGCTTATCAATGCCACATACCTAAGAAAGAGTAACTTATTTCACAATAAAAATATATTATTTTAATTTTATAACATTTTTTAATAGAAGCTAAAAGGAAAAAGGTTTTAATTACTTTTGAGATATATCTAAACTCTCTAAAGACTACTAAAAATATTCTCATAGATATTAAATTAAAGTTTTAGTAAAATTAGAAATGAGAATACTTTTATATTTAAAATTGTGAAATATATATAATATAAATAATATTATCAAGAACAAAAACCAACATAGAACCAACAATAGAGGAAAAATAGTGCGTGATTTTTTTAAGTTTTTCATTATTGTATTTTATTTGACATGATTGATCCAAAATATAGGTTTAATATTTTACAACCAGTTGAAATTTTTTTAATTTAGATATTTTCTTAAACACAACACAATGGGATCAAATTTAAGGCGGGGGAAATGTCACTATAATTCAATATTAATATTAAGAGATTATTATTATTATTAAATTAAATGATGAAATGATATTAATATATAAAAAATAATTCCTGGATGCGGGTGACAATGAAGGATGGTGAGGTGGCTGCCAACTAGGTTGGCGTGTGGCGAGACCACATGGCCTCCCGCAGGGCGGCACAGTGGTCCAAAAATGGCATTAACCATCGCCATAAATTCACGTCGAGTGAGCGCTGCCACCATTCTGTTAACTACCATCAACCTCAGCTCAAGGTGACCATGAACTCTTGGGAAAATACCACCTCTGCCCCTGCTAATCCTCCCCTGCAACCTCGGCCCCTGCAATGCCTCTCCCCTCATGCAGTGACGACACCCAGCTCTCGCACAACCACTGGGAGACGTTGTAATCTTTATTGTTGTATTGATTTTGACTCGGGCATCCACTTCACCCACAACCTAAATTTTCAATTTATCATCCCTTCGGCCCTGGTTGCTCATCCCTATGTTGAATTGTCTGCTAACTCCACTATGACGTTGCATCCCATTGTGCCCAATTCTGAACGAAACTCACCTCCAATTGTAGACAGCATGGTGCGACACAGGATGCGCAGTCGTAGAGGTGGGAATCGAGGGAGCCTGAGTCGCTCCTAGCGCTCTTCGGAGACTACTTCCTCTCTGGTTAAGCAGAACACCGGTCGTTACCCAAATACGTGCAGTGGAAGAGGTTGCTTCCACTCAGTGGCCTCTGCTACGCCTCGTAGCAGCCTCCCCTCAACTTCCAGCCCATCTCCCGCTCCTCAGCTGCATTCCCAGAATGCCCAATTCACGTTCCGCTTCGCCCTGAACAAGCCCCTCATCACTTCCACCATCACCATTAGCTTTCACGAGGAAAAGCAAAATTCTAAGGCACAAGACTCTGAGGTTGGAGGACGACTCATGACAAACAAGGAACAAGGAGCAATGGGAGCTGGCAGCACCAAAGCAATGGGGCTCTCGAACATTGCTGGTGGTGGATGCACCACAACGGGGAGCAGCCAAACAAAAGCAAAGCTGGAACTGGCTCAGACGAGTCTTCAGGGCGCAGAGGAGCAGAGCCAGGAGCAACAGACCAGACGCGCAAGGAAGGAAGTGAAAGAGGCTCTGCAAATGAACTAGGTAATAGACGAATACTACTGCCTCATCAAGGAAGAATAGTCGAAGTTGCAGGCTAGCGACACGGAGACTTCGCCGCTGGCAAGTGGTGACATGGACGAGTACAGATGCTTCATCGTGGAGGAGCACCCTCCATTGTCGCCACATCCCTAACCGCCACCTTGATGCCGTGTGTTCACCGCTTGGTCTGCCACCTTGCTGCCACTCAACGTGCCATGCGCTTGCTTAGTAGACTGCCTCTGAGCATGCCACTTGTCTCAGGTTCATTGGGACTCCGTTTTTTAGTTTCTATTTTCAATGTGTTTTTTTGGGGAAAACTTAAAATTTTAGGCTCTTCAGTTGGGTTTAATTTTTCTAGTCTCCTCAGATACAATGACACAAAACTGGATAATTTGCCGGTTTCCCCTACGTGGGTAGCAAGATAATTTTTTGAAACACTTTGGTTAAGAACTGGTTTCCCTTTTGGGTAGTTCAAATCTAGTTTTTTTGCTAGTTGATGCCTTTCCTCTGGCATAGATAAGTATAGGCTTCGTCCCAAGTGTATGATACTCTTTTTTTACCTTAATAAAATTAGCATAACTTAGAATATATATATAATATAAAGTTATTCTTAATATTTTAATGTTATATTTTTATTTTATTAATTTTTGATTTATATAATATTATTGGCTTTATATAGGATAAAATTTTCTTATATTTAATTATTACTGGCCTAATCATATTAATAAATGTGGTTGTATATGCCTAAAAGAGTCATACAGTTGACTCAATATGTTATCTTATTTAACCTTTATTTATAAATCTACGTATAAATATTATAATATTTTTAAAATCTTGATTTAATCATCACCTAAAGCTACTTTAAGAAATAAACCTAAACGTCTCAATTGGAATACATGAGTTGCATTATGTATTTTTTGAGGAGGTAGCTAGAACTTAATTTTTGGAATTTTAGATAATTTTTCCATGGATCAATTATCTTTCCTCCGGTGAATGTACTGACACATATTTTGATCTTTGCTTCTTTTAAGTATGGTCTTCTATTAAAATAATTTATTGTTGTATGTCATCAATATATTTATCTTATATAATGCTCCATCCTAAGGATGACTTTCCGCCTACCTTTCATTGACAGTTAGTAGATCAAGAGTCGGCTCGAGATGATTCATGGAGATTCTGTAATCTCACTCGGACTCATGGACGGATTGTCAAAGTATTTTAAATTTTTTGAAATATAGAGTGAGAGAGAATCGGAGAGAAGGGTAAAAGAGAGAGGGGGGGAGTGACAAGGGAGAGATGGAGAGAGAGTGTGTATGTTTGGGGTGAGATACAAAGACAAAGAAGGAGATATGGAGAGAAGGGGGAGAGAGAATCAGAGAGGGAGGGAAATAGTCAACAGAGTTGCGGGCTAAAGCGAGAGAGAGAGAGAGAGAGAGAGTGAGTGACATGGGAGAGAGATAGAGGGAGGTGGGAGAGAAATAAAGAGAGAGAGGGCTTGAGAAGGAGATGGGAGAGAAATGAAGAGAAAGACGGCTTGAGAGGGAGGGAGAGAGAGAGATGGAGTTGAATAGGGAGAGAGAGGGAGGTAAGAAGAAATACATATAGAGAGATAAAGGTGGAGAGAGAGGGGGGGTGGCAAGGGAGAGAGAGAGAGGGAGAGAAGAGAGTAGGAAGGAAGAGAGATAGAAGGGGAAACAAAGGGAGAGAAGGGGAACAAAGAGAGAGAGAGAGGGAGATGGAGGGAGATATAGATAGATATGGAGAAACAATGTGTATGTTTGCGGGGTGATATAGAGAGATGAAGAAGGAGAGATGGGGGGAGATAGAGATATAGATGGAAGGGGCAGAGAGGAAAGAAGAGAGATAGAGGGAGGGAGAGAGAGAGAGATAGATATGAAGAGAGAGTGTATGTGTTTTCTGGGGGGTGAGATAGAGAGACAAAGAAGGAGAGATGGAGAGAGATATCGATGTAGATGGAGGGGGGAGAGAAAGGGGAAAACATTGCTTTCACTAGATGCATTGATGTCAATTACAAATGTTGATTTCTAATCCTATTTGATTTCTTGCAAATTAGATGCATATATTTTTTTGTAGATGTTGATTTCTAAATCTATTTCATTTCTTACATTAGATGCATTCATTTCATTAAAAATGTTAATGTATAATCTTGTTTGATTGAGCTTGCATTAGATGCATTGCTTACATTAGATGCATTCATTTCATTAAAAATGTTAATGTATAATCTTGTTTGATTGAACTTGTATTAGATGCATTGATTTTAGTGTAGATGTTGATTCATAGTCCTATTTGATTGCTAGCACTAGATGTGATGATTCCAGTGTAGATGTTTAATTTCTAATCCTATTTGATTGCTTGCAGCATTAGATGCATTGATTTCAGTGTAAATATTGATTTCTAATCCTATTTGATTGTTTGCATTAGATGCATTGATTTTAGTGTAGATGTTGATTTTTCATCCTATTTGATTGCTTGCATTAGATGCATTGATTTGAGCAAAGATGTTGATTTTTTATCAATGATGTAACTAGATATATGGTGTACATTAATTTCACGGTAATTAGTTTAACATTGTGCATTGATTTCAGTGTAAGCACAAAAAAATTATTGACAACATGCATTATGACTAAGATTTTGTAGATAACCTCAAACAAAATAAAATCGAATAAAACTTGTATTTATAACTTGTACATCTCCACATCTTTTAAGATTGAATATATAACTTATTTCAATCATATTTTAGTTTTTTTAAATGGAATAAAACTTAAATTTCCATCATAAGGAATTGATTGAAATAATTGGATTACTACTTGTAAATTTAAGAAAGTCGTTAACATTATATAAAATTATAGAAATGTTGCCATACATTGTTGTTTGTCTTATAGATTAAATTTCAATACGATTGACTTATATCATGTTATGACTAAGCTCTTGTAAATAATATCAAAATAAATAACGTTGAATAAAACTTATTTGTTGTTTACATGACATCTGTTAATATTAAAATTTAATAAAACTTATTTAAGTCATATTTGTGTCTTTTAATTGAAGCTTGAGCTAAGAAATTAATTGAAATACTTAAAAAGGTTTTCTATGCAATTGTATATGGGTGGGTCACAAAATTTATATATAAATATATGATTTTATAATTCAAATAATTTATTTTTAAAATTGAATTGTAATAACATACATGTTATCAAAGTCACTTGCATCATAACTTAAGATTGTACTTATTTTCTTATTCTATGAAACTTGGAATCAAAATTGAACATATATTTTACTAACAAAATTTATCGTATATAGTATATAGAAAAATTATTAAATTAGAATAATAAATTTAACATATCCATGAACATCAAAATTTAATGATCCATAAACAAGATTAATATAAATACATAAAATAAAAGAGTGAATACATGTATCAATAAATTATCCATATGAAATATTATACAAATTACAAATATCACATGAACATCCATAGCCTGAAATAATAAGCATCCATAAACTAAAATAATTTCCATGATGTACATCGATAAGATGTCTAAGCATGAAAATATACAAAGTATGTATCACACATGTGAATATGCCTTATGAAATGAGCCTAAAAATATACAAAATATGACACTCTAAATACCACCAAAACTCCTATGTGAATTCTACTCTGCAAAGTAAGTGTCCATAGGCTAGTATTGCAATATAACATATTTAAATTCAAACTAATTAGACCATTATTTGTACAAATAATAAGTATGCAAATAAATGATGTTGAACCACATTTGTTATTACATATACATGAATATACTAACCTCAGTCGAGTCGAAATGCAAGTCAGATAGGATGGGGGTCTGATCATGAATTTAGGTTTGGTACTCCCCTACCCGTGGTTTGATGATTTGGGCATGCATCGATGGACCCACATCATTAGTGCCTCTAAACCCAACATCGACCACTCATGTCTCCACATAACAATGGTATCAACATCACTTTGTATATGGGCATGTGTACACAATGGTAAGGACAAATTATAATAGTCTACAAATTAATTAGCATATTTATGTAACTTAAAAAAAAAATGTTGAAATATTGGGAATAAAAAAGTTTACCTCAATTGTTGTTCCATGTCATTGTGCATACTGACTCTCCTCCACATTAGTGAACATATAAGGTGGAGGTGAAGGTGGAGAAGAATCCATGGAAACATGCTCTAGTCAAGTATGGCCTAGGCGATCAACTGCCCCCTTGGATAACCTCATAAGCTCATCCATGTAGCTGGTGCGTGTCTACATGTCATTATGAACTTATTGATATAAATGAAATCTAATCAGAACTAGAAATTTTAATATAAATAACTATTCATAATTTGACAATAAGAGTCAAAAGCTTTGTATATATATGTATCTTTTTTGTGTAACGCATGCATTGCACCCTCCAAGTCTCATGAATGGAAAATGATACATATATGCATGTGTCAAAATTTGGTCAAAGGGTAAACTCGCGAGAAATGCATCATCATATAAGGGCACTGGCAGGTCATGAGGAAATGGTGGTGGTATCCTAATCTCTCCATCTAATGCAACACACACACTGGCCAATAACGTTTGCATGTTACCTGCAATAGTCTCCTAGTCTCACCAGTAAGTTGTGACAACTCCTCTAGCTCTTTTGGTAATACCGAGCTCTGAGACGGTAGTGGAAAGAATCCCGGAGGTGGTGGTACATGTCGAGTCCATAAAAATGAGATTTGGTATCAGTGTAATCCTGCCTCATATGTAACACGAACTCTGCATATAAATGCTTGGAAAAATAAACGACGACCTAGTTATGGTGGATGAATTGGCCCCAAACTCCAAAGAATCTATCATAGACAAAAGGGGTTGCATTAAAATTCCTAAAGTATTTCAATGAAATCAGACCTCTATCTCTAGCAGGGCGATCTGGAGGGATGTCAAGAAACTCCCCATGAACATCAATGTCCTTGGTGGCCTCTTTCACCACCTCCAAAGAATATAGGCCTCTAACCTCATGCCTCCTAATCCTTTATATGTACTGTAATATGTGGCTATGTGGACTCGACCTCTGGTATATCCCGATTAACCTATTGATGTTATTCAACATCAAAGACAATGCAAGATGAGTCGGTGAATTGGCATGGATCTTCTCTATCTCTATTGTGATTCATGTATGAAGGGTTGTAACATCCTCTAATGTGATATGAGATGTAGCATCATCCCATAGAGGGATCGATGTTGCACTCTGATCTTCAGCTTTGACCTGTTGAGGGTCTATAAATCATAAATATAACTTAACATATATATAATTAACAAACTATAAGAATAAAAACATATACATTAAATTCAAATTCATTAGTTGAAGATAATTTAAAAATTAAAGACAATTTCAATACATAAACACATAAAGTTTAAAGAGGATTTAAAAGTGGAGGAGGTGTGCTTGAAATGGACGAATAAAGTCCTTTGGATGTAGCATGGTCATCAACAGAGACAAAAACACTGTGTTTGACACTCCGACTAGTGTGGGAGGCAAGATCTATGAGGGGAACATGAACTCTCGGTGGGCTACATGATCTATCATGAGCCAAACCACGTATAACAAAACCTCTTGCACTATGATGGCCTACAGTTGGGTCGCATATATGGAATGCCTCAACATATTATATATAATACATATAAACTAATCCAAGAAAAAAATGTTGACAAAAAAATTATTTCTAAACTCAAGCAAAATAATCTAAACTAAAGTCATAACTTTAGAGTCTATTTTTTGATAATTTATCAACCAAAATACATTGAGTTCCATCTAAACACAATCGAAAGAAGTGATCAAATCTTCCCACACACTTTTTCTCATTTCTAAATAATGCATTTTATTCATAGCACATAAATATGTAAATATATATGTAAAATATTGAAATAAACTTATCTACAAAATTAATAAAATTTCATGCCAACCAAATACTACAATAAACTTTAAGTTCTTAATGTTTGACTTTGGCACATGACATATACTAGGTGCAAGCACATGAAGGCAATGTTTCTTGTACAACACACTAAATAATGAAACAATATGGTACAAATTAAAAGAGAGTGTAAATGCTTTTATTCACTAGATCAAATGCACTTTTCACGAAGGATTTAATGTATCTATGAATGATACATTGTTGAAACACACACAATGTTTTAAATAATTATGCTATGTTAATATTAATGTTATATTATGTTATAGTTATGCACAATGTACATGTCACACTAATACTAAAATATATAAAGACATAAACTAATAATATAATCATAAAACTACTATATATTATATATATTATATATAATATTATAAATAATGTCAAATAACTATATGTTTTATTGATAATAACTAAATAAATTATCTTATATAAATATATATATGACTATGTATATTATATATAATATTATTTAAATCTAGTTATATAATTATGTTATGAACTATTTAGGTTATAGTTACATGTTATGTTAATGTTATAGAACTTATGTTTATATATATATGACGTTGTAGTTATAGTTTTTCATATTAATATATATAAAAAGGGAAGTATATTTATTTTATATTAATTATTTTAATTATTTAGTTTATGTTTTAAATGTTAATAAATGTCTATGTTATTTAAATAGTTTTTAATATATAACCAATTTTCATTTTAGATTTTATTTTAAAGATTAATATTTTTTTAATGAATGGTACTATATTATTAATTAAAAAAATATTTAAAATATAAATTAAGTTTAAATTTAAATAATAATAAACAAAATTCTCTTATTTTTAATAGGAGGTTGCAACCATAATTTATTGTGTTAATCTCATAACTCTTAATTATTATTTAGGTTATCCATTTCCTATATTTCTGTTTTTGAGTTTTTGGGGGTGTTTTTTGGTCAAATTTGCATAGAAATTTAAAACGGGCATTTTAAATAAAATAAAATAAAAAATGAATATTTATTTCACAAAATTCCTAAAAAAAAACTTTAAAACCTAAAAGAATTAGGAAAAAAAATGTTTTTACCATTCAAAATTAGAAAATATGCATTTAATAAACAAAACAATTAAGAAACAAATTTAAAACCTAAATTATAGTTTTTTTGTGGTTTCCAATTGTTTTCTAAGTTGTCTTGAAGGTTTTGTATTTATGGTTTTGTAGGTTGGTTTTGTGGTTTTCTAAGTTGCTTTGAAGATTTTTTTTTTTATGATTTTCTTGGTTGGTTTTGTAATTTTCTAAGCTTTTTGGAAGGTTTTTTTTTGTGGTTTTTGTATGGTTGTTTTTTTAATTAATTGTTTTTTGTGGTTTTTGTATGGTTGTTTTTTTTATGGTTTTGTACATGGTTGTTGTTTTTTTTTAAATTAATTTGTTACAATTTGCAAAAAAAAATAAAAATAAGAAAGACAAAGGATAGAGTACCTACCTTAATTCGAGCCTTTACGACGTTGGTGGGGTGGTTCCCCAGATTGATTTGAAAGCTTCATTGCTCAATGGAGCTCCAATACTCTCAGTGGAGCTACTCTCAAAGTCTCAATCGAGACGTTATGTACAAATAGCTTCAGCAGATCGCAGTAGTAGTATATATTAAAAAAAGGGCTTGATTGAGCATTATAGCTCAATCAACGGTTATTTTTTAACACTGATTCGAGCTACCTTTTTAGCGCCCAAAGAGCTTTATCAACCTATTATTTTTTCCACCCAAACACACCCTCTTTTGCCAAAAAGTGTAACCCAACTCTATGCTTTCACCCTACAACCATATAAATTAAATAGTTGGTAAATGCCCATAAGCATCAATCCATGATAAACATCAAAACACTTAACCTATAATACATCTCACATTGTACATTATTTAAAATCTAAAAATTAAGCTCAATTATAATTAAATTATTATTATTATTAATTATAAAAAGAATTAATATATGAGCCTTGTAGAGAGCTCAAGTAGTGATGGCCTTGAAAAAGAAGGGTTTTTTCAAGGAGGTTCAAGGTTCAAACACCCCAATTCACATGTGCTTGTAGTGGCATACATAAGCACACATAGGTTATAGTGGTAACACTTGGAATCAACCCCATGTCATGTGAGTATAACATCAACCAATTTGTTGATTCCTTTTGATACGAAAATAAATAAATTAATATATGAATTAAACATATATACATTTTAAAAGGCATTTAACAATATTTTTAACTAGGGAGATTCATGCTCACTTTAACATGGAAATTCTTAACTTGTAAATGGTTTTTGTTCCATAATTTTGGCCAATGCCATGGCTTATCAATACCAAATTCTCAATATGAAATGTGTTGATATGACATTTTCTTTAATTAATTAATATGACATAAATTAATTAAAAGAGGTTAACTAACTTAGAGATAAATATCAACCTTTGATTTGTGCATATTACTATGAATATTGGCATATTTCATGGAGGTTAAAACCTACCATTCACCTAATAATTAATGGTAATTAAATTAAAATTCTAGAAGGCCTATTCTAAAATAGATACTCCTATTGCGTAATCATTTAACATGGATATTCAAGTAGTTTATTTAAATATTATATTAAAAAAATTTTAAAAATGTCTATCTAATCAATTATATCTAACGCAATGAAATATTTTACCATAATTACTTATTTATAAATGATTAATTTATATTTATATTACATACTTTTAATAAAACTACATAATATGAATTCATTTTATTTACAAATATAATATTTTAGTTTAAAAAAATATTTTATATTTATTTTAAAGGGATTACACATTTATATTATTAAGTTTAAGTATAAAAATATTACACATTTCTCCCACTAATTATAATTTTTTTCTCCAGCAATTAAATTCAAAACCTAGTGAAAAAAAAAAGAAACCAAAAAAAAAAAAAAAATATTCAACATTAAAAGTAATAATAATAAAAATTAATAAACTACACAAAATTTTATTATGATAAATTTTATTTTATATAAAAGTTAAAACGTCCAAGTAGAATAGTTAGGGTTGGTGTAAAATAATTTAGTGGAAGGAAGAGATTTCTTCACTCTTCTTCTAAATCATTAAGGGTAGGTTGTTGAATGCTCATGTGGTTTTTTTAAAAGACGCAGAGACATTGGAAATTTGTTGAGATTATTTCGAGCAGGTTTTAGTTTATAACTTATTGGTTCTCGTTATAGTTTTAGGCTATTGCTAAAAGCTCGCAAGTTAATATTTAGTACGAAATTTTTAATTTGGTAATGGTTGAAGTATCTCAAGGCACATTAACAGTGAATTTTTATCTATGGGATTTTTCTAGCTTTATTATAATTAGTCGATATTTTTTTGCAAAAATTAAATATAGATAGAAAGGAGAACAAATTTTTTTTGTGCATCTTTTTTTGGTAGAATTTGTTTAAAATTCCATAAAAGTTTGTTGGAATTACAAGTAAACTCTCCACAATCCTAGTGATCAAGGAATTTTTCATAACTCTAAATCTATTTATACATTCAAAAATATATTTTAAACAATAAAAAATTGTTTTGCCTAATTTCATCAAAACTTCAAAACATAAAATAGTTAGACAAAATCATATGCACGTACCTATTAACTTACTTTTGAAATTGTCGTATTATTTCATTTCCTTATCTTTTTAATAAATAAATTTGTTAATATATTTACTAAATTTTCAACCTCTTTATTTCTTTAATTATTTGAATTTTCACTAGTTATTGAGTTGTACTATTATTTAATTTTTAAAATATATCTATATAAAATTATTGTTAAATATTACTTTTACTCTTGAAATTACTTGTGTAATTATTTCTTTTCCTTATCCTTTTAATGAATAAATTTGTAAAAATATTTAATTTGATTGTTAAACTAAGCATTTGCTTTTTGTGTGTTCTGGTTCTTGGAATTTATTTGAATTATTCCTTAAAATTGAAGTTATTTCCTTATGATTAGGATTGAGATTAATGTATGGCTTAATGTCATTACCTTTGAGGCCTAAATAGTGTTTACCCTTATATTTTTTTTAACATCATCGGTTGCTATATTATATTTCAAAAAAGGCTGGAGAAGGCTATTCCCCTGAGGTACATAATACGATGCCAAGAAGTATGAGGAGAGTAGGAGTTACAGTTACAAAAACCTCCTTGCTCCTGCCTTCTAGGCTTTGAGGTGAAATTTAAACTAAAATAAACCCTTACAAACTGAAACAAAAGTAAACAACATTTGCAAAACATTTTCAATCTATATCTATATGACTCATTTGCCTCGCTATCGACTGTTCAGGCTGATCCTCTTCATCTCCACGCATGGTGTTCTTCTTTTCCATCATGTATCTTAGTATCTCTATGGACTCCTCAGCATGGACGCATTTGTTTGAAAGTAGTCTGAACTGTTCATGTAAAGATGAAATCCTGCGCTGGAACAGATTTATATCAGCCTCGTATTTTTCTTTTATAAGCCTGCTTTGATTTTCAATCTTTGCCTCCATGATCATCTACTGACTGTCCATCTTGCTGTCCAAATTTCTTTGCTGGGCTCTTAGCTATTCGGGCTCTGCTTGCGATCTACGACTGCTGCAATCTACGATGGCTATGATCTGCGATGGATGTGATCTGCGATGTGGCTTGCAATCTATGATGGCTGTGATCTGCAACGGCTGCGATCTGCGATGTGGCTTGCGATCTGCGATGTGGCTTGTGATCTGTGATCTGCGACGGCTGCGATCTGCGATGTGGCTTGCGATCTGCGATTTGCGACGGCTGCGATCTGCGATGTGGCTTGCAACCTGTGACGGATGCGATCTATGAATTCTCAGCTTGCGATCTGCGACGGATGCAATGACAGGTTAAGTCTTATTGTAATGCAGCAGCGGGTCCGCATACAATCATCGCAATCGGGGGGAGTGTATTTGCCATAATGCATAGTGATGGGCGGCAGGAGAGTTATCTGGTCCCGGACTTGACATAGGTAGGCCATTTGAGATACAGGAAGGGTGGGCTGCAGGGAGCTCACAAGCAAGCAGGCATGGCGTGAAATCGAAAAGGCGAAGCAGGGGACAGAAAGGATGCGGATAGGGGTGAGAAAAGGGGCATAGATAGAGTTCAAGATGGAGATTGAAGAGCATGGGGGGAGAACCGAAAAGAGATAAGGAGAATCAGGAGAGCAATTCGGAAGCACAGAGAAGGGATGGCCGAGAGGTAGAAGGATATTTGGTCCACTGACGAGAGGTGAGGAAGTGATGATTCCAAAGAGCTGCCAGATCCCTATGCGGATCTTAGTCACAGGCGAAATGAGGACAATCTTTGACCGAACTATCATATCAGATGAGCTGAGGTGTTGATTGGATCCCGGAGGTCTCTTCATCATGGTATATGCTGAAATGATTCCACGCCATTATAGATAAGGGAGCCCAATGGTCTGGCATAGGTTTTGTTGGCTTGACTGTCAGCAATTTTATTGAGCGATCACAAAACATGATAATAGCGCACATCTTTTATGGTGTGTCCTAAGATTTGGCACCATTTGATAATCTACTGAAGGAGAGCATTAGGAAGATCCCTGTTATGGACCATTGCACTGACGACTATCACCGAGTCTCCCAATATCGTGACTGTGTCTATACCAAGCTTCCCAAGTTGGATAAGACCTTGGTAAAGGGCCAAGGCTTCTACTCTGTTATTGGAAGTGTGGCCAAGACCCCACTCGTATGAGAGTATGTTATCCCCATTAGCATTAAAAATAACTACTCTGACCCCTGCTGCCCCGGGATTCGACTTTGAGGCCCCATCGAAACAGAGATAATGCCTATTGTTGTTTTTAAGCCAACCTGCAAATTCTTCCTCTTTTAGCCTGATCTTCCAGTTAGGGGAAACATTGTTGTTTTTGTTGCTAGTAACGTTGCCCTTCTAATTGTTGGTGTTTTGGTCTAACAGGTGTCCAATGAAAATGTGTTCTTCTATGCTAAGTTCACTAACATTTATACTTCTCGGATTCTTAACTGAGATGATCTCAAGGGCAAGACTCCTTGCCTTGGTGCAAAGGCTTCTAACAGTCGAGTCTTTATCCTTAAAAACCTTCTGATTTCGTGCCAGCCAAATATTCCATAGCATATTGTGGGGAAGAATGTCCCGGACTCTCTTCACTGTGTTATTTTTCTTGTGCTGCCAGGGGTCGTTATTTTTTCCATTTGTAAAGAATTTCTCCTATGGTGTTTTGGGTGTTCCATGGGATTTGATTGTTATGAGACAAGTTCCTCCAGCAATTGATGGTAAAAGGGCATTCAATAAAGAGATGATGCATTGATTCTTCAGCAGCTAAGCAGTTAGGACAATGAGAGGGGCCATTAATTCCCCTCTTTTGCAAATTTTCGACCGTGAGTACTTTCCCTTTGAGGAGGGTCCAGAGGAAAAACTTGATTTTTGGAATTGCCTTGGATTTCCAAACCACCTTCCAGTGGTGCCAACTTGGCATGGGGTAGCTGATGTTACAAATATAATGGTGAGCAGCTTGGATGGTGTAAGAGGATCCGGATGGGTCCCAACGAAACCCATCAAGATCGTTCTTTTTGACAGGGGCTATACTGTGCAAATGGGATTGAAGGACAGAAAGACTTGTGTTAAGACTATTGGGTATGGCTGGGAAGGCCCAACCTGACCAAAGAAGGGTGTGAGGATCCTATTGGGAGATCTGGTCCAGGAAATGAATGCATGTTCTTTCAAAAAAGGAAAGGATAGGGTGGACTCCCCCATGTCTGTTTATTGGCTGCTGACCCATGATTTTGTCTGCTCCAATATTGATGCTTGCACCTCCCTTGGGGATTTTTGAA